>OVBE01009239.1:263-16251 GCA_900406425.1 Iberis pinnata | reverse complement strand
TAAATTTAGTCCAATATGGTATTGAACATAAAGTTGTGGATTAATATAGCATGTGATATAATTTTCCCTTTTCTTACAAAATAAAATTTGGCTTTTGAATTTTTTTTCTTTGAAAATGCTTTTTCTACTTGAAAACTTATAGTAGTACGTATATAGCTCTTTTACAGAATTTCAGTCCAAAACCCAACCCAAACTAACAACAACTCCTATCAATCCACTTAACCTGGATTTTACTTTTAGGCCCATAGACAGGCCCATGCCTAAATGTAAATCCCTAGAACCCGATAATATATAGAAAACTTAGCTAAATCGTCGGCGCCGTAAACTACGAAAGCCATTGGAACAAGACTTTCGATGGCCCGACGACGACTCTGGAGAAGTAGTAACACTGACATGTCATCGCTTTCCACACAAAAGCGACAAAATAAATAGAGGAAGAGGAATCAGGTTTTCTGCGACGCCTTAGACGACTTCGAGAAAAAAGGTAGATTTCCGATAGGTGGAGGACGGATCCCGCTAACAACGGAGAAGGAGAAGAAAAACCCACTGATGGTCGCTGTCCTCACAAAGCCACCTTCAGATATGGCTTCCCTAGACTACCACAAAAAAAAAATTCCGTCATCTTGAGGTCTTGTCACACTTGGCCGGATGTCCTCCACGGTGTGTTTCTTCTTGTAAATCCGGCCAGAAACTATATTTGCCCACATCTACTTCTCCACCGCCTTGTTGTCTTTGATGAGGAAGGAGCAGAGGAGATTTCGAGTTCACCGGGGCTACATTCACCGGCAGATCTGGGTTCATGGCGCAAAGGGTTGTGACTTGGCTACGATGGCAAGGCTCTATGTTTCTTTCCCCGATCTAGAACTCTTTAGAGAGAGAACTAGAAGAGAGATATGACTTGTTTATGGTTTGGCGAAGTTATTGGTGAGTAGCTGTAGAGGCTTTATAGATTGTTAAAAAAAATAAAGTAAATTTTTTTACAATTGATATAGTGTCTATCATTCTTTAACTCTCTAAAATCTTTCAAAATCCCTTAAATTTCTCACAGGCCAACTTTTTTAGTCTACGCTTCGATTATTTTTCAAAAGCCAAAGATACATAACTTTTGTCCCTTAAAGAAGTGAATTGTGTGTTACTACAAGCATGAATCACTTTCTTGATCTTTTCTTTAATTAATAAATGTAACGAAGTATTTTAATAAATGAGATTTTCTCTTTGTAATTTATGTTATTGTAAGCTTCTTGTACTCTTCTTGATCAATCTCCTCTGTCTACATGAATACAAAATAAATGTATGGGAAATTAGCTTAATTACCATACATTTTAGTACAAATGACTACAATCATATAAAAAAATTTTATTACTTGCATTTTTTAATGTCCAGCGTACCCTTCTATTACGTTGTGACAAAAAACGTATTTACAGGAATGTCATTCGCCACGTAGGAATTCGCTGACGTGTATTAATAAACGCAGTCGTGAAGTGCTACTTACTACAATACAGTTGAGTTATGGTTACGTTGCAGCTGAGTTACTGAAACCGGTTGAGTTAAGAGAGATTAGCTGACTTACGAGCATAAGTCACCCGCTCGTGACGACTTATTTACAAAAGCTGCCTGAGTTAAGAGAAATTGGCTGACTTACGGGCATAAGTCACCCGTTCGTGACAACTTATTTACAAAAACTGGCTGATTTATGTGTAAAAGGCTAACTTACAGTCATAAGTCACACTACGTTATGGCTGACATACAAAAATATGACTGACTTATGTACTCATGTTACAGCTAACTTATACTTCGGCGGGATGACTTGTTGAAAATTGTATTGAGTTATAGTTAGAGATGGCTGAGTTATGTTGGCAAGCTCATTTAATGAAGCTAACTTATTGGATGTTTATACGGCTGAGATACCTATGCTCAGCCGTAAATAGGTGGATTAACGTTCAACTCATCGTATTTACGATTGACCTACTAGAAAAAATATTAATTACTAGAATAGCATTCATGTGACCGCTGATTTAGTTGACGATAGGGCTGACTTATGGTTTCCCAACATATTACTACTGATTAATTTGAGAAAGATTAATTACTAGAATAATATTCACCTTGCGACTGACTTACGTTGTATTTGATGGCTGATTTACTTGGACTGGGTTATGTGTTGGTATTGCGGCTAACTTATCTTTTTGCCATGTCATCATCCATGTCAGCATCCATGCCATGTCATCATCTATTACGGATGATGATGTGGAAGGTTAAATTTGAGAAAGAGGGTGTTGAATTTTTTTGCATTGTAGATAGTCTTACCGATACTCTTCANCTTTTTGCCATGTCATCATCCATGCCATGTCATCATCCATTGCGGATGATGATGTGGATGGTTAAATTTGAGAAAGAGGGTGTTGAATTTTTTTGCATTGTAGATAGTCTTACCGATACTCTTCAAAACTTCTCCATCTATCTTCTTCATCTTATTCTTCATCTCACACTGAGAGCTTATGGATCGGGTACTTATTGTTTTCGGTAACTGGGTTAAGAAAAACAGACAAATATTCGACGCTGACGGTAGAGGATGTAGAGTTCTGCTTATAGATGGGCAAACAACATGCGAAGTAGTAGAAAAGTTGGACAGTTGTACAGGGACTTTCTCGGCGACATTGGTCTGTTCGTTCTACCTTCGAGTGTCAGAATAACTATCAATAAGCAGTTTGATATAGAGGTATTTTTTGGGACGGGTCTGAGTTATATTAATGATAGATTGAGTTATATTTACTTAAATGCTGAGCTATTTTAATATCAATGCTAAGTTATGTTTTCGATGTAACTGACTTAATTCTATGATGCGACACATTTATTCGAATGGTTATGTTTTCAATAAGCAGTTTGGTATAAATGTATTTTTTTAATGGGCCGAGTTATTTAAAAGATGTGGACTAAGTTATATTATCGGTAGGCTGAGTTATAGTAACAGTAATGCCACAAAGTTTAGGTATATCGGTTGTATCCTTTGATTCATTCTTGTTGAACTGATGTGTTTGGTGGTTTTGTTGTTGTTTTAAGTAGTTTTGTAAGATATCAATTGCAAATTGTTGCTTCTGAGTGTGGTTGAGTTACCTTTTTCTTGATATTCAATTTGAATTGAAAAGAGGATCGTTATCAACACTTTTTTATATAATTCACATTTGTTAATGATTTTTGGTTTAAGGTTAATCCAACCGTAAACCTTAAACCCTTACGATTCTGATAATTTTCTCATATAAAATTGTGAGTTGGACTCTTGATGAGTTATTTAGAGTATATTGTATATGATTAACTTTATATGAGTTAGATCTCGTTCCCAAATCTACATGTTAGGTTTAAATTAACCGTAAGACAACATACATCTCGATAGCATTATCAATTCTCATTCAATAAAGAGGATACATACATTTTATTAATTTTCAATTTGGATTGAAAAGAGGATCTTTATTAACACTTTTTATATAATTCACATTCGTCAATGATTTGTGGTTTAAGGTTGACTAACATATATAAAAAGGGAAGTTAACCTAACCCTAAACCCTAAACCCTAAACACACTATTTTGAAAGATAAGAGATATTTATCTAATTTGAAATTGACCAAAATTATTGTCGATACAATACGAGGTCCTACAGACGTAGTTAAAGGCATTGGTAAGTGAGTTTTATGTTGCCTAATGGAACAATAATTTCCATTGATAATGTTTTATATTCTCCAAATGCTAAAAGAAATTTGTTGAGCTTTAATGATATATACATCCAAGGATGTGAAACTCAGTTTGCAACTGAGAATGGAAAGAAGTATATGTATGTTATTTCTAATAAAGAAAGCAAACAAGTTGTACTCGAAAAATTCCCAGAACGTCCATATGGTTTGCATAACACTTATATAAATGCAATAGAGTCAAATTTCATGATCAAAGGAAATCAAAACGATTTCACACTATGGCATAACGCCTTGGTCACCCAGGCACTAGTATGATGTGAAAAGTCATAGAAAGCTCACATGGTCACTCATTGAATTCGTAAGGTAAATGAAGAAAATAAAATGACATGTAAAGTATGTGCTCTTGGGAAATTAGTTATAATCCCATCGCAACTAAAATTGATAAAGAATCACTAAAGTTTCTTGAACGGATTCAAGGTGATATTTGTGGACCAATACATCCACCATGTGGACCATTTCACTACTTCATGGTGTTAATTGATGCTTCAAGTAGATGATCATATGTATGTTTGTTATCGTCTCTAAATATAGGATTTGCAAGATTCCTAACTCAAATAATCAAACTGAGAGCTCCGTTTTTTTATTATACGATTAAGAGAGTTAGATTCGATAATGCTGGTAATTCACATCTCAAGCATTTAATGATTATTGTATGGTTACGGGAATTAAAGTTGAACATCATGTAGTTCATGTTCATACTCAAAATGGTTTGGCTAAGTCATTAATAAAGCGTCTGCAATTAATTGCAAGACCATTAATCATGAGGATCTAAACTTCCAACCTCAGCATGGGGACATGCCATTCTGCATGCAGAAGCACTCATTCGGATCAGACCAAGTGCATATCATAAATATTCTCCATTGCAACTAGCATTTGGTCGAGAACCAAATATTTGTCATCTAAAGGTTTCCAGTTTTTTTTTGTTTATGTGCCTATAGTACCACCACAACGTACAAAGATGGGACCACAAAGAAGGTTGGGAATATATGTTGGTTTTGATTCTCCATCAGTTATACGGTACCTATAACCAAAAACAAGTGATGTATTTACAACACGTTTTGTTGATTGTCACTTTGATGAGAAAGTCTTCCCGGTTCTAGGGGAGAAAATAAAAAGGTTGGAAAGGATATCAAATGGAATGTATCATCCTTGTTATACCTTGACCCACCAACGAAATATTTAGAACTAGAAGTTTGACGAATTATACATTTGCAAAGTATAGCAAATCAACTACCTGATGCTTTTGCAGATACCAAAAAGATAACTAAATCTCATATACCAGCAACAAATGCACCTGCTCGAATTGAAATTCCACAAGAACGTCGGGGAGCAAATGATACACGAGAGTCTAGAACCCGCTTGAAGCGTGGTACACCTGTAGGTTCTAAGGATAAAAATCCTAGAAAACGAAAGGAAGTTGAAAAGCATAATAACCAAAAAATGACTGAAAATATTTTGGAGGAACCAACTCTCTCAGTTGATGGAAATGTTGATCAGAAGGTACCTGAAGAAAATCATGAGATTTCTATCAACTTTGTTCATAATGGAAAGATATGGAATCGAAATACAGTTGATTGCACTGATGATGTTTTCGCATTCCTTGTGTCAAAGGAAGTAAATGATGAAAATGAAGATCCAGAGCCAAAATTTGTATATGAATGTCAAAAGAGACATGATTAACTAAAATGGAAAGATGCAATGCAAGTAGAACTCGATTCACTTAATAAACGAGAACTATTCGGTTCCATTATACCCATACCAAGAGATGTGAGGCGAGTTGGCTATAAATGGGTTTTCATTCAAAAATGAAATGAGAAAAACGAGATAATAAGATATAAAGCTCGCCTTGTGGCTCAAGTTTTTCTCAAAGACCAGGAATTGATTATAAGGAAACGTACTCTCTTATTATGGATGCAATTACATTTAGATTTCTGATGAGCCTAGCGGCTTATGAAAATCGTGAAATGTGTCTCATGGATGTCGTTACAGCATGTATGTATAGATCATTAGATAGTGATATCTATATGAGAATTATCGATGGATTTGAAGTACCCGATGAATTAAAATCCAAACATAAAGAGTTATGTGCTATAAAATTGCAAAGATCATTATATGGGTTAAAACAATCTTGACGTATGTGGTACAATCGTCTCAGTGAGAATTTAATGAAAGAAGGATATATAAATGATCATATATGCCCATGTGTTTTCATTAAGAAAACAACATTATGATTTGTGATAATTAGTGTGTATGTTGATGATCTAAACATTATTGGAACTTAAGGAGAAATACAGAAAGTATCAAACTATTTGAAAAAAAAAAAATTTGAGATGAAAGATCTTGGACAAACAAAATATTGTCTTGGCCTACAAATTGAGCATTATCCTAATAGTATATTTGTCCATCAATCTACATATACCAAAAGAGTGTTAAAACATTTTAAGATAGATATGACAACTCCTCTCAGCATTCCTATAGTTGCTAGATCATTAAAAGTTGAGAATGATCATTTCCGACAGCCAGAGGAAAACGAAGAGACACTTGGTCCTGAAGTACTATATCTAAGTGTCATTGGATCACTTATGTATCTTACAATTTTAGTTGACCTGATATCTCATTTTGCAGTTAATCTTTCGGTAAGATTCAATTCGTCACATACGCGAAGACATTGGAATGATATTAAACATATCTTTTGCTACCTATAGGAAATTATTGATTTAGGAATTTTTTATCCTAGAGATTCTAAAGGTGAAATTGTTGGTTACGCAAATGCAAGATATTTATCAGATTCACATAAAGCTCAATCCCAAACAGGATACGCTTTCACGATTGGAGGCACTGTTATTTTTTGGCGTTCTCAGAAACAACATTTGTGGCTACTTCTTCAAATCATGCCGAAATCATTGCTCTTCATGAAGCAAGAATTTAATGTGCATGGCTCAGATCAATCAGTCGACACATTAGAACGACTAGCGGAACCAGTAGCAATAAGGACCAATAATTTTGTATGAAGATAACACATCATGTGTTGCTCAAACCAAGGAAGGATATATCAAAAGTGAAAGAACTAAACATATCTCTCCAAAGTTCTTTTCATAAACCCAAGAACTCGAGAAGAACAAAGAAATTGAAGTAAGATATGTTCAATCTTCCCAAAACGCTGCAAATCTCTTCACAAAGTCTCTACCTACTTCGACGTTCATGAAACATGTTTTTAATATAGGAATGCATCACCTTTGAGACAACGACATGTTCGTTCAAGGGGGAGCTTGCGTAGTTGTATACTTTTACTTCGTTTTTTTTTTTTCACCAATGAGTTTTCCTAAGGAGGTTTTTACTAAGGCAACAAAGACGTAAAACAAACAAGTGACAATGGCATCCACGGGGAAGTGTTATAAAAGTCAAGCTCAAACCAAGGAATGATATATCAAAAGTGACAGAACTAAACATATCTCTCCAAAGTTCTTTTCATACACCCAAGAGCTCGAGAAGAACAAATAAATTGAAGTAAGATATGTTCAATCTTCCTAAAACGCTGCAGATCTCTTCACAAAGTCTCTACCTACTTCAACGTTCAGGAAACATATTTTTAATATAGGAATGCATCACCTTTGAGACAACGACATGTTCGTTCAAGGGGGAGCTTGCATAGTTGTACTCTTTTACTTCACTGTGGTTTTTTCTCTAATGAGTTTTTCTAAGGAGGTTTTTAACGAAGCAACAAAGACGTAAAACAAACAAGTGACAATGGTATCCAAGGGAGAGTGTTATAAAAGTCAAAAATAACGTCTGTTGATTAAATTATAGTGGAGTCCGCGTCACTATGCGTGTACAATAACTTCTGTTTTTTTCTTTATATACGATTGATTGTAAAACACACCTCAAAATCATTTTCTCTCTATTAATAATCTCTCGAATTATCTTTCTCTTAGTTATCATATCCAAGTATTTACGGATATAATATTTTTGTTGTTTTTATATTTAAAACCTATAATATCTCCAATTCTCTATATGTTTTTTGTATAAGAACAACAATTAAAGCTTTCGATTTTTGAGTATTGTTTATATGTGCCTAGATGTATTGTCCATTGAAGATGAAGGAGTAGGCGTCCATTAAAGATGAAGGAGTAGGCAATGGAGACAATTAGGGTTAGAGAGAAGAATTTTTTTTTTTTTTACAGAAACGTTGACCAACAAGTGTATAGTTGACTAACGGAATTTAGAGAAAATTGCGATTTTGAATTGTTTGAGATTTAAAATGGCAACGAAAAAAAGTCTGAGTATTAAAATGACAATCAAACAAGTTCGGATATTAAACGGGCAAAAGTTGAAGATTTGGGGTATTTTTAAGGTTTTTTCCCTAAAATTTATTATAACAGTATATACTTTTTTTTAATATAATTTTTGCGTATTACCATTCGTACCAAATCACAAGTCAGCAAAAGAGAGCCAACCATTAGTGATAAGCTTGCATTGGATCAGAAGACGTTGGCCACGAGCCATAATCAGACGTGGCGGTCTCTCAGTTTTTCTCCAGATTTTCGTTTTGGGTTTGAAAGGGAGAGGTTGGTGGACGAAGGAAGTAGAGGAACAACTCTTACCAGCGAGAGAGCAAAAACAAAACCCGTACTAGGAATCGATTCTCAGATTCGGTCATGTCGAGCTCACCCGCTTCGTTGTGTTGTTCATCTACCCAAGTCAATGGGTTCGGTCTTAGGCCTCAAAGGTCGCTACTTTACCAGCCAACTTCGTTTCCCTTCTCCAGGTAATCTTCATTTAGCTGCTTACTCGAGCCCCCTGAATCAAATACTCCTTCGTTTCCTTATCTTCTAGGCTTGAATTTGATTACTGGAATCGAAAATCCATCGACTCTGTACTGTATATTTCCCAGGGGAATCTTGATTTCGATCGGTCTGACACTATTAGATTGTTGTAGTTAGTTTGGTTGGCGTTGTTGAACTTAAGTTTACAGAATTGAATTGAAGATTATTTGATTTGTTCTATGGAGTACTAATCTGCTAATAAAGTACGTCTTTAATGTGTTATGTGGATATGCGCATTACCAGGTTATGCAATCATTTATGTTAATCTCGAGAGCTTCTACTTCTAAATTTTCCCTTAAAAAGAATCAATTTTGATTATATTGTTATCCTCAAGCCACACTTTGGTATATGAGATTTTTGCAGAAGGAATACTCATGGTATTGTGAAGGCCTCAGCTCGGGTTGACAAGTTTTCGAAAAGTGATATAATTGTTTCTCCTTCAATTCTCTCTGCTAATTTCGCCAAATTAGGCGAGCAGGTTTCTATTACTCTCCTTACTGAAGATACGTCTAAGGTTTCCTGATTCAGTGACTTCTAGTTATTGCTTCATCCAGGTAAAAGCAGTAGAATTGGCTGGTTGTGATTGGATTCATGTTGATGTGATGGACGGTCGCTTTGTTCCCAACATTACAATAGGACCTCTTGTGGTTGATGCTTTGCGTCCTGTTACAGATCTTCCGTTGGATGTTCATCTTGTAAGGATCTTTCTCTCTCTTTTTATATTGATTTTTTGATGTTTCAAGTCATATTTTCTGATAAAAGTTCTTTAAAAACCAGATGATAGTGGAACCAGATCTAAGAGTACCAGATTTTATCAAAGCAGGTGCAGATATAGTCAGTGTACATTGTGAGCAGTCATCAACCATCCATTTGCATCGTACCGTCAATCAAGTATTGATATTTCCAGTTAAAAAATTTGAATCTGATGGAACATTCTCACAATAGAATCTTACAATGTGCTGCCACGGTGCTGTTTAGATAAAAAGCTTAGGTGCTAAAGCTGGAGTTGTCCTTAACCCTGGAACCCCATTGACTGCAATAGAATATGTCTTGGATGGTGAGTTTTCTGTTTTAACATTGCAATTCCTTTGGTGATTGATAAAAATTGTTCTCATTGGGGTATGTTTTGTTTCTGGAATCAGTGGTGGATCTGGTCTTGATAATGTCGGTTAATCCTGGGTTTGGTGGACAGAGCTTTATCGAAAGTCAAGTAAAGAAAATCTCGGATTTGAGAAGGATGTGTGTGGAAAAGGTATCGATATAGTATCTTCTCTCCTAATTAACAACACCTATTTTCCTCTAAAAAAAGTTGTCTTGTATATTAAATGCAGGGAGTGAACCCATGGATTGAAGTTGATGGTGGTGTCACTCCAAAGAATGCATACAAGGTGAATTTTGACTCTCTCTAGATATATATGCACCCTCGAGATCGGTTGAATATGAGTTTTTTTTTTGTGAGTTGTAATAGGTTATTGAGGCTGGAGCAAATGCTCTAGTGGCTGGATCAGCTGTATTTGGAGCTAAAGACTATGCAGAAGGTATAGACACAAACCTAGTAGACACTTTCTCATTTTAGCCAGAGGGACAATGTTCTAAACAGTTGTTCTGCATGTTTGTTTGAAAATCTGCAGCTATTAAAGGAATTAAGACCAGCAAGAAGCCAGA
Organism: Iberis pinnata; assembly: GCA_900406425.1. Taxonomy (NCBI): domain Eukaryota; kingdom Viridiplantae; phylum Streptophyta; class Magnoliopsida; order Brassicales; family Brassicaceae; genus Iberis; species Iberis pinnata. The sequence continues at coordinate 6,020 of OVBE01009239.1, read as the reverse complement.
AGCTGTGGCTGTATAAGGTGTGAAGCATCAAGTGAAAATACTCTGTTAAACTAGGTTGATGTTTTTGCCATAATCAGAATACACATCTTAGTATCTATTGACTCCCTCTCGCTTGCAATACACAAATTCACTCTTGGAAATCAGAATTTGCAGTTTCTGCCATTTCTTAGTGAGCAAAACCCTGCTTCCGAGGTTTATCTTTCGCCCTTTGATGGCTGACTTGCAATTACTTTGATTTCAGGAACAATGAAGAAGTTAAAGATGATAAGCAAGTTGTTGTTGTTGTTGTCTCCTTTCACCAAGAAGGCTCTTCTATACTCTTCTGTACCATTGTCTTGTAGATTGAGAATATGCAGATTCCATATGTATTTTGTCTATTTGGAAAATAAGGAGCTTTCATTTGTCCTTGCGCAAAAACTCGGTAGGATCAAGAAACACTGAACTCTCTAGTGTTGTTACCAATTAGCTGATAGCCCCCAAACCACTTGAATTGGTCAAGAAAGAAGCTGATCTTAGGTATCCAGTCTCTTGATAGAGCCTAGCTAACAATTGATTCACTATAAGGTTTGGCAAAGTCCCAGTTTTGATCATGTCACAATGCAACATCATTACGTTAATAATACGCTTTTCTTGAAGATAACCTCTTAACATGGAAACGTAACTCCATAAATCCGGGGTTATCCCTCCAAATCTCATGTCCGAGAACAACCTACTAGCTCTAAGAATGTAGCCGTTCTCACATAACCCTTGAATCAAACATGTAAAACCCACATGATTCCAGTATTCCCTATTAGCAATGGCTTTCCCGGTTGCATCTCGTTTGTTTTCAAGATAAAAATCAAGGGCATCAGAGATTCGCCCTTCTTTCCTGAATCCATCTGCTACGCAAGCGAATGTGTGATCGTTGGGGTGGATTCCAGCCTCTACCATATCACTAAGCAGCCTAAGTGCTTCTTTCACGTTGGCCTCCTTAAAATGTGCATCGATTAAAGTTGTGTAAGTCACAACATCAGGAAATATACCTTTGATGATCATTTCAGAGTACAAGCCCATTGCAGCTTTTATGTTTTCCACTTTACAGTAACCGTTGATCAGAGTAGAAAAGGTTATGATGTTAGGTTTTACACCACTCGCTGTCATCTCTGAACACAAATCCAGAGCTTTCTCCATATCATATTCTTTACAATACCCATGAATCAGAGAATTGTAAGTCACAGAGCTTGGAAAAACTCTCTTCTTCTTCATACCTTGAAATAATCTGTTTGCTTCTGCTAGCCGATCTTCAATACATAGTCCATTGATAAGTATAGTATAAGTGAATACATCAGGAGAAAGATTCAAACTTTCCATCTCAGAACACAATCCCATTGCTTCCAACATATTCCCTGATCTACAATGTCCATGGATTAAACAGTTATAAACATATATATTAGGATCAACCCCAAACTTCACCATATGCACGATAAGGCTCCTCGCAGCTACCAATTCATGAGCTTTGCAGAAACCATTAGATAGTGTGCCATAGATAACAACATTTGGCAACAATCCAGCAACCAGACATTCCTTATACAATGTGTAAGCTTTTCTCAGGTCACTGGTATTGCAGTAACCTTCAATTATTGCACTGTAAGTATACAAGTTTGGAGTAATACCATGTTTCTTCATCAACTCAAACATTTTCTTGGCTTCCTCCATCTTATATTCCCTACACAGATCACGGATATATATGGTATAGATATAAACATTCGGCTTGATCCCTGTGGATGTCATTTCATCAAGAAGTTTCTCTCTCTTAGAGGAAAGACCTTGTTTCAAACAGCAATGAAACAAGACTGAGTAAATGTGGACATCAGGGACCAACCCACGGGAGATCATAACCTGGTAATCTGGCCACACTGAATCAAACCTTCTTCTTCTAACTAATCCATTCAAAATCGCAAGACAAGCTTTTGAATCTGGCGAACATCTCATTTCTCGACTCACCCAAAGAGCTTCTTCAAACAAACCCATATCCAGAAGCTCCATTATCAATAGACTAAACACCCCGTTATTGAATTTAGGAGCTTGAATATCCTTGAGGGTATTGAAAAGTTTATGACAAATGTTGGTTGGCTTAGTGTGGCGCCTAACAGCTTCTATGAGGCTTTTTATCAAACACCTGGCGTGCATATACTTTTGAAATCCGGTTATAACATGGATTGCTGCCGAGAAATGTCTGAGATCCTTTGTATTGGATACCTCGAGTGTCGAAGACGTTTCGAACAGCCTGAGCGCTTCTTCTGCGGATCTGCATTTCAGTATTGCTTCGGCCAGACTCGAAGAAGAATAAGAAGAGGAGAAAAAAGGCAACGAATATGGTGAATTTGACGGAGAAGGAGACTGAGACAAGAATCTAAAGGTGAAAAATTGGAACTTGTGTCTGTGTTGGAGAAGCCGAAGCTTCAACATTTGGGGAGGAGATGGAATCGCGTTGCTGGTCAAACTGATGGGCTGATAGCTACTTTGCCACTTCGTCATAGTGGACTCTTATCGGTTTGTCCCGGTTTATTTTGAACAATTACAATTTACAATTCTAATTTAGGTTCAGTTTTTTTTGTCATCAAATGGATTAAAAATAGATCCGAAGCAATTTCAACTAGTGAAACTTAAAATCTTATGAGACAAGTTCCAAAACAACGAGAGCAAAAAAACATACAAATACCGAACTCTTGTAAATAATATAATAATATATTATAGAGTAAATTTGTGAAACAAGTATTTATGAAACATAATTGGGTTTTAGGTACTTTATTAGAGTTAATTTGTAAATTATGTATTTTTGTGTTTATTAATGATTTTATTCCAAAAATACCCTTGCTAATTATAATTCATTTTTGTTAAACATGTATTTAATAATTATTTAAATAATTACATTCTATTTAAACCATTACCTTAAGTGAACACATAAAATATTTAGACATTATGATACATATTTATATATTTGGAAAATGACTAAACGTTAGGTGCAAAATTTAAAGTACCTAATTCACATAATCTCGCCTAGTTGCAGACAAATTCAATTCCAATACTATACTTAGTTCTGATTTGTGAAACATAATTATGNAAATATCATTCACGTGAATGCATATCATTCACGTTGTTGTTATATCATTCACGAGTTTCATTCATATGAATGTATATAATTTACGTGAATGTGTTTAATTCATAAATTAGAAACCAAGGGTTTGATTAAAAATAAAAACCTAAGGAATTTGGAACATAATTCGAAGGAAACTATTAAACTATAACAATGACTGTTTTCATAGCTCTCGTTGAACTAAGAAGGTATAACAATAAAGTAGAAGCAACAAAGTAATTGTTTCAAACAAGAATAGAAACTGAAGGAATTTGGAGTAGAAATCGAAAGAACAACAATGTAAAGTCAAAACTTTTCGAAATATCGGAGCTTTACGTCGCTGGAGCTTTATCTCGCAGGATCCATTCATAATTCATTTTTTTACGATATCAATTCACCATTCACAAAGTTAATTCACCACCAAATAACTAATGAACCTAAACTTGCAACCATCATCGGTTTATTCACCTCTCCAACTCTACTCTTGGAAAACCAAAGATATATGAAAAATGCCAACTTTGCTTCACTAAACAGTAGAACCCTTCATGAAAACATGAAATATATACGTATATATGTTCACTTGAAAGCATCTCTATATAAAACACATAAACCACAAAACCTTGAAGACGCCAATTACTTTTCACCGGAATACAACCTATGATTTTCGGTAAATCGTCATGAGAATCATAAAAGAGCGAAAGCAATAATCGGGAAAATACAACTTAGAGAACAACCCCGCGTAAAAACACTAACCTTTGTTGTGATACCGTCAAAAACGCCTCTTATATGGTTGAATCTTTGCCGTGATGAACGAAATTTGGGTATGAGAAAAAAAACAGTTAGAAGTCGGAGGCTAGTAATAATGAACTGTTTAATGTTCTAGGTTTTATTTTCCTTTTTATTCTTTTAAGTTTCATATTTTAAATTAGTATATATTTTATTTATTTATTTAACAAATTCAAAGATAATATTAAAATTTTATGTTAGATTATGGAAATAAGTTTAATCAAAATAATTTAGGATATAATAGTAATTGTGTAAGATGAAAGTACCCAAATATAAATGGATTTAAAACATACATTTTTCCAAATTATGAAACATAAATGTGTCTATATAGCAAATTTTTTCTATATTATATAAGTGTGTTGTCGAGAGAGTGAAGAAGAGAGATTCTTAAAACATATTATTACTCTCATGTGTTGTGTTGATTGTGTAAATACTCCCTCTATTTTAATATATAAGTTGTTTTAGTCAAAATGGTTTGTTTCATAATATAAGATATAAGATGTTCTCAAAACCCAAAGCAATAAAATAATTTGAATAAATAACATTCTACTAAAAACTTAAAGGTAAAATGATGTGCAATAATCTCTCTCTAACTTTTCGTGTTTTCTCACCAAAAAAATAATAATTTCTCTCTGACTTGAGATGGTTGGTATTATTTTTATTACTAATAACAATCTCTCTCTAATTAAATATTGTACACAAAATGATTGTGTGTAATAAACAAAAAAACTTTTTATTACTCATTTAAGAAAAGTTAAAATTTCTTAATACCCGCGCTTTTAAGCAAAACTACTTACATATTGATACGGAGGGAGTACTACACTTCATCAACACTCTATTTATAGTTATGAATCACTACATACACATATACATTCATTTTGTAAGTCGGTTATTCTTTTTTTCTTGAGGAAGCAATGAGTGTGGATAAGTATTATCCAAAAAAATGGATAATCATTAATAATATAACACTCCTCTTTGATTATCCATCCATTACTAAGAGATTGCGTACTGCCTCGTTAAAAACCTAATCATGGAAAAATTCAGTGGGATAAAAACCATGACGAGGGGAAAATAGTACAGTGCCACAATCTCCCCCTGGAAAGGACGGGTATAATTTTCTCTTCATAGATCACGTAAGTGACGCATTCAAATGCTTTGGATATGCTTTCGAAAGACTGTAGTAGAAAGAGCTTTTGTAAAAAAATATGCTGGGTTGTCGCTTGAGCGAATATATTGGACATCAACTTCCTCGTTTTTATCGAGTTATTTAGTGTAAGAGAAAAATCTCGGAGGAATGTGCTTCGTTATGTCGCTCTTGATATATCCTTCTTTGAGTTGAGCGACACAAGCAGCTTTGTCTTCGAACAATTTCGTTGGACTGTTATACCGCTTGCTTCTTGTATATGCTGAGTCAGGGATTTGAGCCAAACGCATTCTCTACATGCTTCATAAAGAGCAATTGTTTCTGCATAATTTGAAGAGGTGGCGACCAAAGTCTGTTTTTGGGAGCGCCACGAGATTGCAGTTCCACCGAATGTAAAAAGATATCTGGTTTGCGATCGANAACCTGCATCTGCAAAACCGACTAGACCGAACGCAGATTGTCTACAATAAAAGAGTCCTAAATCAACTATACCTTGAAGATAACGGAATATGTGCTTTATCCCGTTCCAATGTCTACGTGTAGATGACGAACTGTATCTTGCAAGTAGATTAGTAGCAAACGCTATATCTGGTCTAGTGCAATTTGTAAGATACATAAAGCCCACCAATGGCGCTCATGTATGGTACTTCAGGACCTAAAAGTTCCTCGTCATCTTCGCGAGGTCTAAATGGATCCTTGTTAATGTCAAGAT
>OVBE01009238.1:0-16253 GCA_900406425.1 Iberis pinnata | reverse complement strand
CTGCTCCTGTTCTTGTTCTTGTTCAAGTTCTGGTCCATCCATGCTTACATCAACTTGAGTGGATTTCTTCAATGCCATAAACTTCCTTTCATCAAGAATGAGAGCAAACAACCACTCGATGTTGTCTTGATGAGATGACCTAACGTCACAACTCGAATAATAATCCTTAGAGAATTGGCAGATGGCGTAGTGGATGAGTTTTAACTCATGTGTACCCACTGCTCTAGACTCTTCTTTACTGTAGAGGACGTTGTTGTGGATCTTAGAGATGATCTGAATGGCTGGGTTACAAATGCAGGTCAGCTTTGCAAGCCTAGGGACATAATTACCTTGAGAAATCACGTCACAAAGATCATCACAAGAATATAACTTTGATATGACATTTATACGCCCTTCCGCTCGAAATGAAAAAAAATAACACAAAACTCTTGAAATAAAAATAACAAAAGATATTAGTATATAAAAACAGAGTTCATTAATCTTCTCTAAATATAAGATTCAAATTCGGCTCCCTTTGTAAAACTAGATAGAATAAAGCGTAATGGAAATAAAACTAAGCCAAAGGCTTTTATAGTCTAAAAAGTAAAAAATCCAAAAATAGTTAAAACCACGTCTTGAGGACCACTTATGAAAGTAATGGAAATCTTCTAAACTTTCTCGGGTATAGAGAACGATCGTTCTAGGTGAGAACAATCGTTCTGGGCATTGTATGGATCTATAGTTCATGTGGAGAAAGATCGTTCTTCTTTTCCATGAAATTTTAAGAGCTTAGAAACGATCGTTCTTGGGGTAGAACAATCGTTTTTCTTGTACGTGGCCATTCTGGTGCATTTGAACGATTCTTCTTCCTTCAGATCTTGGCTAACTTGCATCTGTTGGCTTTGAAATCCATCATTTTGTTCCAAAACGATCCGGACACCTAGAAACATGTAAAATACATAAAATTGCATGGAAAATGCTTAGATATGGCTAGATATTTAGGGGTTGAGCCAAAGTTTACTTAAATTCTAATAAAATATGGGTCCTGGAACACTAAACTCATTTGTTGAGGATATATTGTTTTGAGTATAGTGTGATTTTTCTTAATTATTAAGAATGTTCAAAAAATTTTGAACATCATATTAAATTTCCTTAATTTTTCTTATATAGTTATGTCAAACTCCCATAGTGCATTTTCCCTGTGATTTTTCCTTGAGAAGGAATAACTTAATAGATCAAATTTTCTCGAATGGTACTGATACATTGTGTTTTTAATTGATTTCAGTTCTTGTTACAAATTCAATTTATGTAGATTCACTTGCATTTAGGCATGTATAGATTGCATTTGCATATCATTCTATATTTTAGGTGTTGAGGGTGAATCAATTCAAAAGAGAGATCAATTGGATACAAAATAACCAAAAAGGAGACTTAATATGGATCAAAACAACAAGCTTTAAAGATCAAGCAATTTGGGAAATTTACAATAGAAATTTCATCATGAAACATTGAAGAATATTGTATCCATGTATTCAAGCTTTCCAACAAGCCAAAAATTACCTTAAACGCCCCAGAGAATTGCAAGATATGAACCGGTAAAGTTGTGATCCGCTAGATTTGAAGTTCCGAACTATCCACCTTAAAGATTCATCTTTTACACCAGCTTTCATTGAGAATTAGGAGAATCCTCCTTCATCAAAGTTGTAGCCCTTTGAGTCATATTTTCAAAGAGTTATTGCATGACATCATAGCTTCAAATCTGAGAGAGTTATAGACTCCGAAGCTCATACTGGTTTAATGGACTAGTATGTCCAAATCGCATGAAAGGAATATGTTTTCTAGAGACTGGTACCGGTTTGGTGTAACAGTCAAACCAAACTGGTACTGAGACAAAAATTCAACATTTTTAACATCTTTTCAAGTCTTGACCCATTTCCAATTGGATTAACCAAGTGTTTTGGGTTAACCCAATCCCATTTTTAGGAGACTATATAAGCTTTTTAAACCTAATTTTAGAAGCTTGATCTTATCTTATCTTTGACTCTCTTTTTCTCTTAAAAACTTTGTAATCACTCTTTGAATCCTATGCTTATTTTAGTTTGTATCTTTGCTTTGATTGCTTTTATCTTTATCAAATCTTCTTCTAATCATGATTCAACACATTTCTATCCTTAGATTTTGTGTTTTCTCAATAATTAGTTAGTAGTTTCTTTTGAGCAAATGGGTTAGGTAGATAAGGATGATTAGGATATGGAATGTGATTTTTAGGACTTAAATAGTTTAGATCTTCACTCAATAGGTGTTCTTAAAGCTAGATTTGATTTGATCACTCAAGTTTAGATGATAGGGAAAATTGTGTCCGAAAAGTGCGATGAAATTGCCCAACCAACTTGTTGGGGTCAAAAATGGTCACAACAAGATTAATGTCAAAAAACATCGGTATACGCATTAATCTTAGTCAGCGCAAAAAACTGATCAAATCCATAATATTCCCAAAAGACCGTAAACGATATGTTTCAGAGAAATCGAGCAACGACCACGAAATCACTAAGCGGTCATCTCTGCACTCTTTTGTCCTTTGTCGAGAATGGTTTTTTCTCACCGGGTTTTCCTATCACTAAGTTTTTAACGAGGCAAGATGGTCCGCATACTCAGAACGAATGTCCAAAACCTTGATGAATACGCAGTCTCCTGACAAACGCTTTAATCCCGTATATATCTGCGGAAAGCATGAACCTTGCTCAAATACGAACAATCGAGATATTTTTAGATATACGAAATGAATCATACAATTCATCTCGCAACTGGCGAGATAAATTCGTATATGAGATTCATCTTGCCAGCTGTGAGGTGAATAGGAAAATTCATCTTGCAACTAGGAGATGAATTTGTATATGAGAATCATCTCGCAACTGGCGAGATATGAATAGGAGAATTAATCTCACAACTGACAAGATAAATTCGCATATGAGATTCATCTCGCCAGTTGCAAAATGAATCGGAAAATTCATCCCACGACTAGAGAGATTAATTCGTGTCTAAGATTCATCTCGCCAGTTGTGAGATGAATTCGTATCAGAGATTCATCTCGTCAGTTGCAAGATGAATTGGAGAATTCATCTCACAAATAGCAAGATGAATTCATATCTGAGATTCATCTCGCCAGTTGAATTCATCTGACAACTGGCGAGATGAATTCATATCAAAGAGTTATCTCGCGAGTTGCAAGATGAATCCGAGAATTCATTTCACAACTAGTGAGATGAATTTGTATATGAGATTCATCTCGCAAGTCGCAAGATGAATCGGAAAATTCATGTTTTGTCTCTTGTTTCGAATCATTGTAAGTCTCTACAGAAGTTTTACGAAGAAAATCGTAAACCCCGTTCCTATTGTACGGTGACTTCATGCGACACGTAAAGGAATCGCGAGATCGTTTTGTATTATCTAGACATGTGAAACGATAACTGTTAACTTGAATACTTACATTATCCCGTTTACGACCTTTCCGCAAAAGCATCGATCGTATCATTGCACGAGAGTTCTTTTTCTTGACAAGAGTCATGAAAACTCCCTAAACCGTAAAATGGCCTAACGAGGCCTAAAGCACGATTACAGCCCACTTATGATTCTAGATGAGAAGCAAGCCCAAATGTGATTACGGCCGAACCTTATCTTGCAAGCAGAGGCGAAATGGAAGAAATCCAAAAAGGGAAGATTTTCGCAGAAGAATCAATCAAGAAAAGGAAGATTTCCGCAAAGGAACGGAAGACGGAAAACCAAGAAGAAACAATTCTGATACCTATATAAGAGAGATCAAGAGATGGTTCACGACACATTCAACTCTCTCCACACCAGAAATTCTGAACAGTCTAAGCCTTTTCAAAAGTCTAAACCTAGTCTTTCTTGTGATAACAAATGCCATTATTTGTAATGGTTATGGGCATTGGAAGACTTATGAATCTTCTTCTCCAGGATTAATATGTTATTGATTTAATTCTAATATTTGAGTATTGGATACTAGTTCTAGTTCTCATATTTATGAAATTGTACAGATCCCCACCTAGAGTAGAACTATGGAAGATAGGAAAAGTGAACCTACACAAGAATAATGGAGCAAGAGTTGTTACATTAGATGTATGAGTACTTTATCTATCTTGGTTTTATACGTGATTTAAGGATTTGAAGATTTTCTTTATTTATCTTTTTCTTTTATATTTTGGAATAATTTTATTTTATAATAAAAGAAGGATTTTATTGTGATAAAATATATAATGATAGTATCCCATCAGAGAATGAAATGTATATTTGATCCAATGTCTGTCTATAACATTTGAATCAACAAGGCTATAAATCTCTTGTGACTTTTCTAGGTCATATAAATAAGAATTACATTTCAAAGTTTCATAACGATGAACTTCTGCACTCTTTTGTATGAACCAGTGACTCTTTGAATCAGTAGCGGAGTTAGAAATTTATTTTAGACGGGTCATACTTAAAAATCTTAAAAATATATAGTATTTCTATTAAATAATTCATTTTTATAAATAACTGGTTATAGTTATCTGACTAAAATTAATGCTTACGATGATTGAATATATTATTTCTAAAGAAATTAAAGTTTAGTTTTGGGGTTTACAATTTAAATTTGAAGTCATAAAATTATATAGAAAATTTTGTATTTTTTTAATAAAAATATTTTTGTGGTATTTTCTATTTTATAATTGAGGGTATGGTATTTTCTAAACACAAATTAAAGAAGTAATATTTTTGAAAATTTTCTATTAGCTTTTGTGTCTATCTAAGATTATTTCTTAAGTGGAGTTAATATTTCCATCATATAACATATATAAATGAAAATTAACATGTAAGAATTATAAAAAAAAAAGTTTAGAAAAATCATAAAAAGCATATGTTATAAACAATCAGTAAAAAAAGTATTTATAAAGAAAAAAATGAATTTTGAAACTGATGAGGTCACATAAAATTTTTATATTGCATATAATCAATATATATATATATATATATATAAATGATAAAACAAAAAATTACAAAAAAAACAAAAAATCAAGTGGGGTCAGCTAACCCACTCCTCATGATATTCCTCCGCCCCTGCTTTGGATCTTATACATATAGATGTATATGAATCAATAAGTTAAATTACTACTTCATTATATTTTCGGATAATTTCAGTAAATTTTTTTATGTTTATATGATAAGCATAAAGATTAATTCTTTGAAAATGAGTAAAGAATTTCACAATGAAGTGAATAACAAATGGTTTGTTATTAGTAATGAAACCTTTATAAGAGTAAAAAATTTTGAAAGCTAGTGAGTTAAAATTTTATGGTCTCCTAATAAACCTCATAAGTGACCGAAGTAAGAAAGTCATATTAGATTCTTGAAAGATATGATCTTAGGTTTAGTGGAAGACATGCTTTTGTGAATTTATGTTGAGGAAAATATTGAATTTCTATGTTCATGTAATGAAATTTTTTTCATGGATTATTTGATTATTGGATAACTAAATAATTGTCTCAATATAATTGATGTTATTCTTATAGGTCATCAAGTACATGACTTGGTCATGAAACCATATAAGTGTAAGATGACATAAATTAAGAAAGTCCCTAGTCAAGGTTATTAACATGAGACATTAATAACTATAAGTGGTTAGTATGTGAGGTGATTGATGACTCAGTTTCGTGAAGTCATTAATATGTTGTATTAAAGTCAATCACACATATATATGTTGGAGAACATAGTATTGGACTAACTCGGTATGAGAACTCTACAAGATTGTTAAATGAGTGTCACAAGAGTTTCTCATGACAACTACAGAGTATAGTCCTTTGACCTAGGTTTGTCATGTTTTTTTACATATGGATTGGTGCACTTTGACTTTTTCAAACGTCAACAGTAAAAGGTGATTATACAGGCATTGATCAAATGTACTAGAAAAGTGTGTAAGGAACATGGATGAAAGAAGATGGGATTTGTCTCTCCTATATAACAGCAGATAAATATCTCTGGCCTATCAGAGATTTGATACTGAGAAATGCATGGCTGTTCTAAAATGAGGTGAATGTCAGTCATTTGTTTAATCAGTATAAACCATAATTCGATAAACGAGATCTAGCTAAATAAGGATTACTCTATTTCTTGCCTTATGATGAGATTGAGATATAGAGACAAAAGGATATAGGAATAGATGATTCCAGTACAAATAGAAGATTGTTGGGAATGTCCAGAAATCTTCTAAACTTACTCTAGATAAAGTTGTAATCTCAAGGTTTGACAATCATATAATATTAGGTGATTATAATGTTTTGGTAGAGACTGCTTAAAATCTATGGTCTATGAGTCCATTAAATATTATATGATCATATAGGATCACACGTCTAAGCAAATTGGATTATGTACATATGGATTTTAATAATATATATATATATATATTATATATAAGATATAAAGATATATGTATACTATAATAAAGTAATTGTATATTAATTATATATGATATAACTTAATATACGTATACTAATCTCTTTGTATAAAGGAGATTAAGAAAAATATTAGGCTTGGCCCATTACGTTAATGTAAACACATTAATGTGTGTGTATAAGTGTGTTGCTTAAGGTTAATGTAACCGAAGAGATTAACGAAATCCTAGAAAAGAAAAGGGGCAGAGACGAATAGTTCGTCGTGACGGCTTCTGAGATTTGATCTCGTCGGTACTAGCATACTGAGTCAGATCTAGTTTGTGTGCGTGTGGATACTGATAGAAGGACGACACTTAGAGTTCTCATAAATTTTAAACTAATTCGATTAGTTGTTCCACTGCATAATATTTAGGTATATTCAAATTTATGTGCTTTAGATTTAATTTAGTATTTGCATGAATCCTGGTATTTAAGATTGTATTTAGAATTAATAAAGCCTTATGAATTATTACAAATTCCAACAAAATGTGCCATGAAGAATTTTCGGTAGTGGTTCTACAGATGTGCTAAGTCGCAATATTGTATGAATGTGCATTTAAGGTGTGTTGTTTGATGTTGTTATAGGTATAAAGTTTCATGTTTTGAATGGTTTAGATGGTTATGTTAGATTAGACCTATAGGTTTTGAAAATCCATCTTCACTAAATAATATCAGGAACTCACCATTTCCTTCATTTTCTTCCCCGCATGTGAGAATAATTAGATAAAGGATATGGAAGGTTGTGGTGTTGGTTTTGGAGATTCGTAGTAACTTTTACGTTTTTAACAAGATTTATTGATTTGTTTGGTTTTACCTAGTACTTAATGTTTTATTCAATTTAATAAGTTGAATTTTGGTTTGTGCTCTTCCCACTTAAAAAAATGTTCCGAGAAAGGGCAAGAGACTTGTTGAGTCTAAAGAAATTGGGTTGGGGTGCTACAAACAAAAGTCATGGCCAATTTGAAGGGTATGCTTAAAAAATAACATTTCGATAAAAAGAAGTCATTCTAGGACATATTATATGTGTCTCCCGCAAAAGTTTTTTCATAGGCTCATCCAGTTTTTGTTAATCATGATTGCCAAATGGGCAAATAGTAGAGGATCAATCTTTTCTCTTCTTCGGAGAAGATTTCGTATAGTATCATTCCAGAACCTGTGGGTGAAGGTTACATTTGTATCACAAAAACAAAATCTTTAATTCCTTCCCGCACAACTTGTTAGGCAATTTTTTTTTGTTCATGTATTCGATTTTTCTTTTTGTAACTCTTTATTTGATATAAAATAATCAAATGTTATGAAAAGGTATTTCATGAACAAATCATATTATAGTATACTTACTTATTTTATACTTTGCATTAGTGTTTGTACATTGGTGCCAGTGTAAACCAATTCTAGTTTCATATGCATTTTATGTTTGGCTTATGGTTTAGGCATTTGATCCATTGTATATATAAACCCACCAATTGTATTTTTGGTTGATGAATGAAAATGAGATTTATTTACTCACATGGTATTAGAGCAAATTAATGTTCATTCTCTCATTAACAAACTCTCAACAAACTTTCCTCTTCTACTTCTTCGTTGACCTCTGAATCTTCGATTTCTTCATCATTGATTCTTCTTCTTCTCTTCCACATTCTTTGATTTCTACTTTCTTCAAGCTCATCTTCATCTTTCATCGGTTGATTGTCTCTTTTGAGCTGTTATTTCCTGATGCCGAAGCGAGGTTGCAAATCGAAGTATCGTAAATCTACTTCTCCTATTTCTTCTGAGAAATTTTAAGACTGGTGAGCACTCATCAGATCACGATATCATTCCCAATGAATTTGGAAAACTGAATCACAATTCAGCGCATCTTCATCTCAATAGCTCTCGTTTTGTAAATTCATCTTATTTCGATTTCTTTACGATATTGAATTCTCCTGATAATATTCATTCACCATATCACTTGAGTAGCTCAGATAATCCTGGTTTGATTCTTATTTCTGAAGCTTTAGATGAAACTAATTACAACATTTGGATGATAGCAATGACTATGAGCTTAGAAGCTAATAACAAAATATGTTTTATTGATGGATCAATTGCTAAGCCTAGTGATGATGATCCATATCATAAGATATGGTGTAGGTGCAATAGTATGGTTAAGGCTTGGATTTTGAATAGTGTCTCTAAAAAGATCTATATAAGTGTTCTGTATATCAAAACAAAAACAGATATCTGGACAGATCTTCACGCTAGATTTCATAAGTCCAACTTACCACGCATATACAAGTTACGTCACCAAATAAATTCTCTTAGGCAAGGCAGCCTTGATTTTTCTGCATTTCATACACATATGTAGTTACTTTGGGAAGAACTTTCTAGCATTCAGATTGTGCCTCTCACAGTTGAAGATCTGATGATGGAAAAGGAAACAAACAGAGTGATAAACTTCTTAATGGGACTCAATGATAGTTATGAGAATGTCAAAAGCAGAATTCTGATGAAAAGACTTTACCTACTCTTTCTGAAGTTTACAATCTTCTTGATCAAGAGGATAGCCATAAGAGTGTAACAACATATGTTCAAGACTCTATTGGTTCATCCGCCTTTCAGGTTGTTCAGAATTCAAGTTCTCAAGTTTCTCAGGCTAGTTCAGGTCCTACTAATCAGAAGAAAGAAAGACCTACTTGTACATTCTGTGGAAAACTGGGTCATATTTTTGACAAGTGTTATAAGAAACATGGATATCCAGTTGGTTTCAAGAATAAGAAGTATATTGTTGTTGCTAATGTAGTTGTTGATGAGTCTATTGACTCTGAAGACATTCATGAATCTAGTTTATCTTCAAATCAGATTCAACAGTTGGTTTCTTCTCTCAACTGTAAACTTCAATCTTCAGCGTCAATCACTGGTCCAAAGGTTCACCTTGCTTCAACTTCCCTTGTGCCTTCTTTTTCCACATCCTTGTGCCCAGTCTCTGGTACTTCTTATCCTTCCATTCTTTGTTCTTATTCAAAGACTGCTAGGCCTTTTGTTTGCTCTGTTAGTAGTGATATAGCTCCTATCAATGCTTGGGTGATAGATACTGGTGCAACTAATCATATATCTCATGATAAATCTGCTTTTCATACCTTTTAAACTATGCCTAACAAAAACGTCACTCTACCTAATGGGATTCATGTGAGCATTGTTGGCTTAGGTTCCATATGTTTGGGTAGTAACCTGGTTTAACATGATGTTCTTTACATACCTCAATTTAAATTCATTCTTCTTAGTGCTAGATGTTTAACCAGTTCTATAGGTGGGCGTGTTTGGTTTGACTACATTTCTTGTGGTATTCAGGGTCCTTCTCAGGGATTAACGATTGGAATGGGTAGACAGGTGGGCATTCTTTACTTTTTGGATATTGAGTCTCTCTTTTTTTAAGGTATACAGTCTGTTATTGCTTCAGTCACTGATCATGATCTATGGCATAGGAGATTAGGTCATCCATCTATGTCTAAACTCTTTCATATGCAAGAATTTTTAGCTTTACCCAACAATAAGAGTGAATCTGGTTTTCATTGTAAGGTCTGTCATTACTCTAAACAAAAACTTTTTGATTTTGTTTCACATCATAACATTTCATCTCATCCTTTTGATTTGGTTCACATAGATACTTGGGTTTATCTTTTGAGAAATAAGTATGATGTCTTGCATATCTTTCCATCCTTTATAGAAATGGTAGAAACACAGTTTAGTACTAAGGTTAAGAGGGTTAGATCCAAAAATGCTCATGAATTTAACTTCGCCACCTTTTACCAATCCAAAGGCATTTTGCCATTTCATTCTTGCCCTGAAACTCCACAACAAAATTCTGTTGTGCAGAGAAAGCAGTAGTACATTCTCAATGTGGCTAGATCATTGTTTTTCAATCTCATATTCCTCTTAAATACTGGAGTGATTGTGTTCTTACAGCTTGCCATCTCATTAATAGATTATCATCTCCTATTTTAGATTAGAAAAATCCCCTTATGAGGTTATCACAAAGAAGGTTCGTGATTATACTCAATTAAAAGTGTTTGGGTGCCTTTGTTATGCTTCAACCTCTTCTCAGGGCAGACATAAATTCCAACCTAGAGCTAAGTCATGTGTATCGTGGTTATCCTGAAGGGTACAAAGGCTATAAATTGCTTGATCTTGAGAAAAATTCCATCACATTTTTAAGGCATGTAGTCTTTCATGAACAACTTTTTCCTTTTGTGAAGTCAGATTTGTCACACGAAGCTACCAACTTCTTTCCTGATCTGGTTTCACAGTCTTCCATGCACTATGATTCTACGGTTTTAGATACATCTGTGTCTTTACCATCTGCAGAGACTTTGCCTTCAGGTGGTCCTGTTATACATTCCCTTTCTTCTCACACTTCCCATGGGAGATAAATCAAAAAGCCTTCTTATTTACAGGACTATTATTGTCAATATGTAAATTCTTCAACTTTTCATCAGCTATCTCAATTCCTGTCATTTGACAAAATATCTTCTTTTCATGCTTCTTTTATTGCTTCTCTTAATAAAGAACATGAACCATCCTCTTTTTCGAAGCAAGGAAATCTTTGGTTTGGTGTGAAGCAATGGAGGCTGAAATTTCTACTCTTAAGAACACTAAGACTTGGGATGTCTGTACATTGCCTCCTAGTAAATTCTCATTGGCTGTAAGTGGGTTTACAAGGTAAAGTTTCATTCTGATGGAACTGTTGAAAGGCACAAAGCCCGTCTTGTGGCTAAGGGATATACGCATAAAGAGGGGTTAGATTATACAACACTTTTTCCCTTGTGGTCAAGCTCACATCTGTCAAATTGCTTTTTGTCTCTTTCAGCTACTCATGGTTATTCTCTTCATCAATTAGACATTTCTAATGCATTCTCAAATGGTGATCTTGATGAATAAATCTATATGAAGTTTCCTCCTCTTTATTCATCAAGACAAGGGGACAATTTTCCTCCTAATGATGTTTGTAAACTCAATAAATCCCTTTATGGTCTCAAGCAGGCCTCTCGTAAATGGTTTCTCAAGTTTTCATCCAGTTTACTGCATCTAGGCTTTACTAAAGCTGCCTCTGATCATACTTGCTTCTTTATCATCATTAATACTTTTTTTGTTCGTGTGTTAGTGTATGTTGAAGATATATTGATTGTTTCTAACAATGATTCAGAGGTGTCCTCCTTGAAAACAAAGATGCATGCTCATTTTAAGCTAAGAGATCTTGGTTTAATGAAGTATTTCTTGGGTTTGGAATTGGCAAGATCATATGCTAGCATATATCTTTGTTAGCGTAAGTATGCTTTGGATCTTCTGAAGGACACATGTCTTTTGGGTTGCAAGCCATCATCTATTCCTATGGATCCAAGCATCAAGTTCTCCAAAGACAGTGGTGGTGATATTGTTGATGCCGAGAGTTACAGGCGTTTGATTGGCAGATTGATGTATCTTCAGCTTACGAGACCAAATATTACTTATGTTGTCAATAAACTTAGCAAATACTCATCTGCTCCTCGTGTCTCTCATCAACAGGTTGTTTAAAGTGCTTTATTGGTCTTGGTTTGTTCTACTCTTCCAAGGTTGAATTGCATATCCAAGCTTTTGCATATGCAAACTGGGCTTCTTGTTTGGACACTCGCCGTTCTACATCTGGTTTTTGCATCTTTCTTGGAACTTCTTTGGTGTGTTGGAAGTCAAAAAAGTAACAAGTTATCTCCAAGTCCTCTGCTGAATCAGAGTATTAAAGCTTGTCTCTGGTGCCTGATGAACTGGTCTGGTTCACTCAATTTCTTCGTGAACTTCAGGCATCTCTGGTCAAACCAATTATGTTATTTTGTGATAACACTGCTGCCATACACATAGCTAGGAATCCTGCTTTTCATGAACGCACGAAACATATTGAACTTGATTGTCATAGTGTTAGAGAACGTTTAGTTGCTGGTTTGTTCAAGCTTTTGCACGTTAAGTCTTCATTGCATCTTGCTGATCCGTTTACTAAAGCTCTCTATCCAACCCCATTTCATCAATTGGTAAGCAAGATGGATCTTCTCAACATATTTGTCCTATCTTGAAGGGGACTATTATAGTATACTTACTTATTTTTATACTTTGCATTAGTGTTTGTACATTGGTGTCAGTATAAACCAATTTTAGGTTCATATGCATTTTATGTTTGGCTTATGGTTTAGGCATTTGATCAATTGTATAGATAAACCCTCCAATTGTATTTTTGGTTGATAGATGAGAATGTGATTTATTTACTCATAAATCAGTATTGTTAAATGACATGTAGTATAAAATTTTCTAAGAACATTAAGGATTAAATAGCTTTTATTGATTTATACTCTTAACTGATATTGCTTTTTATTTTTTTGTCACATTTTAATCAACAAGGTCCGATTCATAATTAATACCTATAGTCGTTATATAGGGCCGAACTCCGATGAAAAAATGCCGGTATAAATTGATTTTGTTTAATTATAATGAAATGTCATTTTATGAAGTTTAATATTAAAGTACTCAAACTATTATTATACAGTGTAAACTCCATAAAATTCAAAAAGTGAAGAAGGGTTCAAACATATATGAATATATATGTTTAATAAAAAAACATGCTTTTTAACTTTTCTATGATATTAATAAGCCAGATAACCCTTGAGTTATAAGAGAAGGCTAAGCTTATTGCACCCACGAAACGACTGATTTTGTGTAACCATAAGAGATATAAGTTTCTTTAAAAACACTAAAATAGTCAAGTGGTGACAGAATCCAAAAATGAGAAAATGGAATCACAAAAGAGATAAAGTCATACATATATCACCGGAAGAAAAAAAATTCATACAAAAAATATTATTTATTTTTATTTTTAAAACACAAAGATATCCCAAGAATACAAAAAAGGTAAAAGTTGAAACGTGTGGAGGATTAGGGCGCAGGAAAACAAATGGAGTCATCATCATGATCATAGTACATATAAGCAAAACCACCGTGACGTGCTATATCCATTCCTTTCATCTCATCCTCCTCCGAGATCCTAAGAAAATTGAGTTTTTTGAGGATGAAGAAGAGTGTTCCCATTGTGACAGTAACCCATCCAACAATCACAATTATTTGAACCAATTGTGCAGCTAATAGCTTCCCTCCTCCTCCCATCAACAGCCCATAGTGCCTTCCAAGGCTTGCACCGTAAACCTCGTTTACATACTTCTCAATTGCAAATAGTCCTACAAATATCAACCCCTACGCTCCACACCCTCCGTGTAGTTGTGCAGCTTCCAGCGGATCATCGTATTTTAGGACCTCAGCAACCTTGTTGCATCCACTAAGCACAAGGGAAGCCACGAAGCCGCATATGATCGCTCCCCATGGCTCTACCACAGAACAACCTGCTGTTATTGCCGCAAAACCACCAAGTAACCCATTGCAAATGTCGGTTACGTTCCAATGGCCTGATAGGTCGTTTTCCAAATAGTGTGGTTAGAGCTGCAATGCATCCTAAGAGCGTGGTTGTAATCGCGGTTCGACCGATTCCACTCCACTGGCCATAGCTAGAACCAGATTGATACGGAAGAAAGATCTTGGTAAAGGAACCAGGGTTGAACCCGTACCAACCGAACCAGAGAAGGAAGGTCCCTAAGACTACGAGCGAAGCAGAGTGGCCGCGCAGAGCAATAGCACGACCCTCTTTTCCAAACCGACCAATCCGAGGACCTTCGATAAGGGCACCCCATAATCCGGCAATACCACCATTTGAAGATTTACCAAAAGCAAACGTGTAACCAAACAGATAATAAAAGAGTCCTCCAGCTGCAGCGTCAAGCACATTTGTGAGCATGAACAGATCCAGCACAGAGCATAGCGAACCCTATTTTCATCGCGAACACGAGATAGGCAGAGAAAAGGAGATAAGTGTTGTATATGGCATAGCCTGCATCAGTGAACTTGTTGTTAATGGTACCTAATTGGCTGCAGATGTAGTTAGCCGCACTGGTGGCGTTGGCTATTGAGTCCGAAAATTGAAGGGAATAATTGAAGATGAAGTGGAAGTGAAGCTTGGAGCTAAAGCTAAATATTTGGATAGAAGATATTGTTTGTTACAAGGAAAAGGAGATTTAAGATATTCTCATATCTATCTAAGATATTCTCATATCCAAATCTTTGGTGAATATTGGAAGTTTCTGCGTCTTAGATGCTATAAATACAAGATATATGAGTCAAATTAGGTCAGCCACTCAAAAAAGAAAAAGCTCAATCTGGAAAAAGGTGAAGATCGAGTGTGTGAGACACTTAATTCAGTGTGTTACCTTCTGAATCACGAGGTATTTTAGATCAAGGATAGAATTAGGAGAAAGACCTAAGTGTTCTTATTCTTGTATCTGTATTAGAGACGTTTGTGTCTCATTATAGGATAAAGATTGATTGGTGTCGAACTAAGGAGTGTCTTAGTGTCGAATAATTCCATTAGGCAAGATCTTGTTGAAAGTTTGTCTAATAAATCTCTAGTGATTGGTTTGAGGACGTAGGCTTTTTGCTGAACCTCGTTAAATCTCTTTTGTGCTCATATTCTCGTTCTTACAATTGGTATCAGAGAAAAACACCTAACCTCACAGTTGAGATCCTGAAAAAGAGAATATGACGACATGTACAGAGATAATGGCTCCATACACTGTCTTATTGAACGATGTGAATTATGGAAATTGGAAAGTGAGAATGAAGGCAAACATACGAGCGATTGATGAAGATGTTTGGAAAATTGTTCAAAATGGTTGGGAAGAGTCGTGTGTAATTGCAGAAGATGGGACTAAGACACCTAAAACCATATGGACAGCAACAGAGAAATGGATGTCAAAATTTAACGCAAAAGCTTTAGTTGAAATCTTCAAATCAGTAAATCAAGAGAAATTTGAACTTATACAAGGATCTGAATCAGCTAAAGAAGCATGGAATATTATAAAAAATGCTTTTGAAGGTACTGCCAACGTTAGGAGGACACGGTTGGATATGTTGTCATCACAGTTTGAGAACATAAAGATGAATGATGATTAGAAGGTAGGAGAATTCAGTGCTAAGCTTAATTCTATTTCTAATGCAGCAAAAGTATTGGGTAAAAGTTACAATGACGCAAAACTGGTGAAGAAACTTTTGCGATGCTTACCTACAAAGTTTGCAGCACATAAAGCTGTGATAAAAATGACGATGAACACTGATGAACTCAAGTTTGCTGAAGCAGTTGGGATGCTTAAGGCTGAAGAGATGGAAATGGATTCTAAATCACCCAAAGTTGTAGAAGATCTTGCAATTACAGTTGATGAAGACAAGCAAAAAATTTCGAAAATTGGAAGAATTTATGTGTGTGATGATTCGAAAACTTGAAGAAACTATAGATCTCTTATCTCATATGTCTCAAGATAAATTACTAAGCAAGGAAGAACGAAAAAAGAGGCATAAAGTTGAGTGTTATAATTGTCATGGTATTGGACATGTAAAATCAATTTGTCCATCGTTTAAGAGAAAAGAAATCAAGTGTAATAAGTGCAATGGTTATGGTCATACAAAGGCAATTTGTGTAAACACACAAAAAGGAAACAAGATGAAGGCTCAAAGTCGTAGTGATACAGAGTCTGAAAATGATGAGTCAGAACTGAATTTCGTTANTAGTGTCTCAGACACTGAGTCGGACACCGACATGGATTCTAAAGGAGAAGGTGAAATAGATCCTAAAGCTATATATCTAACATTGTTCAATAACTGGGTCAATCTAAGCAGGGAAAATCTACAACTTGTCAAGGA
>OVBE01009237.1:0-16254 GCA_900406425.1 Iberis pinnata | reverse complement strand
TTAGGAAGTCATTGATCACCCGAGTCGTTGCCTTAGCCCGTTTGTTTAGCCTTTTTACAATAGCATTCTTCGTTTTATGTTAAATCTCATTTTCAATCATTGCATGTTTTATTCGATAATCACAATCAACTTTTGATCGTTTAGACTGAACTAATTCTCGTAAGAACTAATTAGTTAATTGCATCTTGAACTGGAATTGACACCTAAATACTACATCGAAAGTCAAGTAGTTTAGGATTACTTGCTAGATAGGAGCAAAAACCTGTTTATCAATTTGGCGCCGTTGCCATTTCCGGATTTCGATTCGCAATTAGTGCTTTGAATTTGTTTGGGACTAAGCTCAATCTTCCATACATTACTAATTGCTCCACATCTCTTGTTTATGCATTTTCAGGTGTATGCACCTGAGAAGTAGAGGCAATACCGATCTCATCCCGATAGTCGAGGACATAAGTGCTCTTGAACGTCGGAACGCTCGTGCACGTCGTAACCAAGACCGTCCCCCTCACGTTAGACGGTTATATTTAGAGATGGATAACCAGAACAACAACCTATTCAAGTGTCTCTACTTTGTGAGTTTCATTCAAAACCGTAAATCGAAAGATTGAAGGTTCTTACCTCTCAGTGACGGGGTTTTCTCTCTTAGTTCTCCTAGTTTCGTGAGTTCTCCTAGTGTCGCAAGAGAGATAGAAATGAAGAATAAACTGAAATTTGAGATGATTCTTAAATTGAAAACCGTAAAATTAAAACTTAAAGATGCTAAGAAAAATCGCGTTTGATGTTTTCGCGTTTGATTTTGTGGTTTTCAATTTAACTCATGTTAATCTGACGGATCTTTTAATTGGGTGGGTATTATCCTGGTTTTCCAGTAGATATTGATTATAGATCTGGGTTGTTAGTAATTTACTGATATTTTGATTTAAAAATAATTGTAAATGAAAATATAATTAAAACGGAGATATATTCGATTTTCAAATCGGATGGAAGAACAATAAAGAATAAAGACGATTTCTCCGTAAACAAGCTACATACAAAAATTTTGAGTACAACAAACATACAAAAATTTTGAGTACAACAAACATTCATAATCTTGTTCTTATAGTCTTGACTAAGTAGAATATAATTTTCTTTGAATAAATCGGTTCGATTCGAAGACCAAGTTATATAGTGGTCTTTTTGGTATATTCTTAGTGACTAAGGAAATAGATACATATGCATTGCACATCAAGTCCGGAAGTATATGCTTTATTTTCCAATTTCATTCAACAAGATTAGGCTGCTTTACAGTTAATCAACTTTTTTATGTTTCCTTTTACTCCATGCACGTTGGTTTTATGGTATAAACTATTGTTGTGAAGCCACTTTCTTTAGTAAAATACAATTTTTATCTTTCAATAAGACTACTACTTATACCAAATCTCTGTTTCAGCATTACTGCATATTTTTTAATCTTTCACTTTAATGCTTTCTTTTTTTTATTTTGTTTCTTTTGTAGAAAAAGCTTATTTAATTAATTTAAAAGTCTTTCCCCACTTTAATCTTTTTGACATCTAAGACTAATTATGTAAGTTAATTAACATTTCTCATCTACTAATCAACTTTTGAACCCACTATTTAAAATCAGGATGTTAAAATTACATTAGGTATAATTTATCTTGTTTATCATGCTAAAACAAGTTTTGTGTTGTGTGATTTAAACTCAATTAACCTTGTTATCTACCTTTATATCACTAATTTTCTATGAAATAAATAACTTCATAAAGTAATTCTTGATGGGAAACTGGTGTATTTTTTTTTTTGTACTACATATGAAATTTCATATTAAAAATTGATTATAAATCATTTTTTTATTCAATTGTACCAAAAAGTAACTCTTACTTAAAGAATATAATGTAGCAAAGTGAAAATTGAATGGTTTCACAATAGCCAAATATGAAAATATAATAATAATTCTTTTGTTAAAAAAATAAAAATGATAATAATCGTTATTTAATTAACCTACTCTCATCGTTTTCTTTTCCCTCTCAAAAAGAACGGCCAAGTAATAAAGAAAGCAAAAGGCAAAAGGAGAAATCGCACCACAATCATCATCATCTCTCCAAATCCGCCATGGAAACTCACCTCACTAAGCAATTACCCGCTTTATATAAATCCTCCCATGTCTACTCATCTCTTCCCTCCCCCTGTTTTCCCTTTAAAAGAATCAGCATTCGTCTGATTCTGATTTCTCCCAAATGTCTCACGAAATCGTCCCCGTCGATCCTATCGACGTTCCAAGCACGAGCTACTCACAACCCATTCTGTGTCGAGAAGATTCTCCGGAACGCCGTCAGTTCACGAGATCACTCACTTTTCGTGAACACGTGTCGGAGCCATTCGACAGTGAGAGGCTTCCAGCTACATTAGCTTCCGAGATTCAGAGGTTTCTTCGTATAGCAAACTTGGTTGAGTCTGAGGAACCTCGTATTGCTTATCTATGTCAGTTTCTTCTCTCTCCATCTCTCTAATTACGTCTTCCCTAATTTTTGGGCTAACCCTTGCTATTTTTGAATTTCCACCATTTTCTTCACAATTCGCGCCTTTTTTCTGTTGAAGAATCATACTGTATACTTCAATTCATACATCGCAGGCCGTTTTCATGCTTTTGAGATAGCTCACCACATGGACAGAAACTCCACTGGAAGAGGTGTACGGCAGTTCAAAACTTCCCTTCTTCAAAGGCTTGAACAGGCAAGCTTATGGTTTCGTTGTGAACATCAGATGAATGATTCATGAGGTTTATTAACAGGTATTGATTCACTTTTGTTTGACTAATCCCTTGTAGGATGAAGAGTTTACTGTGAGAAGAAGAAAAGAGAAGAGTGATGTTAGGGAACTCAAGCGTGTTTATCATGCTTACAAGGAGTACATTATCAGACATGGTGCAGCATTCAATTTGGATCATAGGTAACTTCTTTCTTTTTGATTTACTGACTATAGTTTCTGTTCGATTTCAGCGGCTCGGCATTAACCTTTGGAAACCTTAATCTTAATAGTCAGCGAGAGAAGTTGATCAATGCACGTAGAATTGCTTCTGTTTTGTATGAAGTTCTAAAGACAGTCACAAGTGGCGCTGGCCCTCAGGTTCTTTTAGTGTCTCCTTAATCGAATATGTATAACTCGCGCATAAGTTGTTGCAGTTGTGTATATCTAACTTGAGATTGTGGTTTCTGATAGGCCATTGCGGATAGAGAAAGTATACGGGCAAAATCTGAGTTCTATGTCCCATATAACATTCTTCCTCTTGATAGAGGAGGAGTACACCAAGCAATTATGCATCTGCCTGAGGTATTTGTATTATGCATGCTTTTTTTAATCATACTTCATATTGAAAATTTCATGGTGAAATGTTGTATGCTCTAAACTACAGATTAAAGCTGCTGTTGCAATTGTACGTAACACTCGTGGGTTGCCACCTCCAGAGGAGTTTCAGAGACACCAGCCTTTTGTGGATTTATTAGAATTTCTGCAGTATGCATTTGGGTTCCAGGTACTTGTCAGGAACTTTGTCACCAGTATTGTAAAGACTTTTGTTACATATGGTAACCGGACTTTCAATCATTTTTGTGCTAGAATGGAAATGTTTCCAATCAGAGAGAGCATCTGATCCTGCTACTCAGTAACACCATTATACGGCAACCTCAGAAACAGTCTTCAGCACCAAAGGTGTTGTTATTATTCTCCCTCTTTAGTTCTCCATTTTTGAAATGGATCTAATCTTAATTCCTGTAATCAGTCTGGTGATGAGGCAGTAGACGCATTGATGAAGAAATTCTTTAAAAACTACACAAGCTGGTGCAAGTATCTTGGGAGAAAGAACAACATCAGGTATTCTTACATTATCTTTTAATCTGTCTGACATTCTGTACTTGTTAAGGCCATGTTGATTTCGAACTGTCTGGCCTCACAATCCACCTGTAGGTTACCCTACGTGAAACAGGAAGCCTTACAATATAAAACACTCTACATAGGAC
The DNA here is from genome assembly GCA_900406425.1 of Iberis pinnata. Lineage (NCBI taxonomy): Eukaryota > Viridiplantae > Streptophyta > Magnoliopsida > Brassicales > Brassicaceae > Iberis > Iberis pinnata. The sequence continues at coordinate 12,241 of OVBE01009237.1, read as the reverse complement.
TCTACCTTCTCATATGGGGAGAAGCTTCAAATTTGAGGTTCATGCCAGAGTGCCTGTGTTATATTTTCCATCAAGTAAGCTGAAAATTCTGTTTATATGTTTTTATTTTTCAGTACATCTTCTACACAAGTTTATTAGTCAATCTGATCAATATTCTCGACGTTGATGTTGATGTAAATTCAGATGGCTTATGAATTACATGGAGTCTTAACTAGTGACGTTAGTATGATAACCGGGGAGAAAGTTATGCCAGCATATGGTGGAGGACATGAATCTTTCCTTGAGAATGTAGTTACCCCAATATATAGGGTTATCGAGCAGGTGATCTTCTATTTGATGAAGTGCTTGATTTAATTTAGAAAGTAGTATCCAATTGTAAAGTATATACCTGCAGGAAGCTGAGAAGAACAAGAATGGAACTGCTGATCATTCTATGTGGAGAAACTATGATGATTTGAATGAATTCTTCTGGTCAGAACATTGACATTATCTTATATCTCTTTGCTAGCATGTCTGCGTTTTAAGACAGGAACATCCATTAATCAGATTTGTTTTATCTTTCGATAGGTCTCCTGAATGCTTCGAAATCGGTTGGCCAATGCGTCCGGGCCATGATTTTTTCTGTGTAGAGTCGTTAGATACTAGTAAACCATGGAAATGGAAAGCAATGCTTAGATTTCGGAAGCAGACAAAGAAAACGGATATAGAAATGGAGGATGACGAAGAGCTTGGGGTACATATCCCCGTAACTCATGGAAACATCTATTCCCCATATTATGCATATTTATAATACACTAAGTAATTTAAAGGATAACATAAGCTTTATTCATGAGTATGCTGTTCATTTGTGTCATGCGATGTTCTTGTTATTGCAGGCTATCAGTGAGGAACAAACTAGACCAACCCCAAGATGGCTGGGGAAGACAAACTTTGTAGAGACTCGTTCCTTCTGGCAGATATTCCGTAGCTTTGACAGAATGTGGAGTTTCTTTGTTTTGTCACTACAGGTTCTTCTTCTTCTTATTCTTTTTCATCTTTTCAAATTATATCTACAAGTTATGAGATTCTGAATTCCTATTCAGGCATTGATAATTATGGCTTGTCATGATGTGGGATCTCCACTTCAAATTTTTAACGCCGATATATTTGAAGATGTCATGAGCATTTTCATTACTTCTGCAATTTTAAAGCTTATAAAAGGTTATCAGCCATTTTCTTATATATAATATTCAAGATGAAATACTTATTGCTAACACTTTAAGGGGTTGTTACAGGTGTTCTTGATATAATCTTCAAGTGGAAAGCCAGAAGGACAATGCCGATCAATGAAAAGAAGAAGCAGATGGTGAAGTTGGGTTTTGCTGCAATGTGGACTATTATTTTACCAGTGTTGTATTCTCATTCAAGAAGGAAATACACTTGTTATTTCACCAATTACAAGACCTGGCTTGGTGAATGGTGTTTTTCTCCGTATATGGTAGGAGTCACTATATACATGACAGGAAGTGCGATAGAGTTGGTCTTGTTTTTCGTTCCTGCCATCAGCAAATACATTGAGACCTCCAATCATAACATCTTTAAAACTTTGTCTTGGTGGGGACAGGTACTTGAATCGAAGAAACTTCATACTTTTTTGTGAAAATCTAACATTTAAGCGCATTCGTGTGTTGAACAGTTTATTTAATTAGTCTGTTATACTTTGGTGTATTTCAAACTCACTTTACAAGTTACCATCCGATTGCTTTATAAACTGCTAGCTGATTTTCTGCAGCCTAGGTTATACGTCGGGAGAGGAGTGCAAGAAACTCAGGTGTCACAATTGAAGTATGTCTCATGCCAATTTTCCACTGTTTATATTATTGATTGCATCTTTTTTCTATTTTTGTCAGTGGTTTTGATTTTTCTTTCTGATCAGGTATACCTTCTTTTGGATTCTGGTTCTCCTGACCAAGTTTGCTTTCAGCTATGCATTTGAGGTAACTAGAACTGATGCAATTTCAGATAGGCGCTACTGAAAATTGATGTTGTATACTTTTATTTTAACAGTTTGTTATATTTGTTATGACGTTAAAATGTAGATAAAGCCTCTAATTGAACCAACACGGCTGATAATGAAAGTTGGTGTGCGGAACTATGAATGGCATGAAATTTTCCCAGAAGGTTTACTCTTATTACCTTTTAACTTTGTTCTTCTGTTTTTAAGTATGCATTGCGGCGCACTAAAGAACTTTTTGTTTCTTCTTTTACAGTGAAGAGTAATGCTGCTGCAATTGTTGCAGTATGGGCACCGATCATAGTGGTGAGTTCTCAATAGGTAGATAAATAAACTACAGTTTTTTCCAGCTCCATGTATATACTAGAGATATGAATGCGTATGAACTTTTACCTACCTTTGGTTCTGAGACAGATGTTGAACTTTCAGGTCTATTTTATGGATACGCAAATATGGTATTCAGTTTTCTGTACTATCTTTGGTGGGCTGTATGGAGTTCTGCATCACCTTGGTGAGGTAAGTACAAGTTTCTTCAATCTGAGAATTATCATTTGTTTCATTTTCTGGCAAGGTGTTGGTGGTTCTAGGTTAATAAGCTCCTTTATTTTTATGCAGATTCGGACTTTAGGCATGCTGAGAGGCCGGTTTCATACTTTACCTTCTGCTTTCATTGCATCCCTTATTCCACACTCAACAAAAGATGAGAAAAAGAGAAAACAAAGAGGCTTTTTCCCCTTCATTTTAGGCAGGGTAAGGGGTTTCCTCAATCTACATATGTATGTACCATACAACAAAACTTATACACTTTTTATTAGATGGACTATATTTGAGTTTCAAATAAAAGAGTCCTCTCTTCTGTTCAGGGGTTAGAGAGCCAGAAAAATAGTATGGCCAAGTTTGTCTTGGTCTGGAACCAAGTCATTAACTGTTTCAGAACAGAAGATCTGATAAGTAACAAGTAAATTACTCTCTTATGTATTGTTTGCATTTAAAGTTCTGACATATATAAAAAGCTAGCATATAAGTCGACATTTTGTATAAGCAGGGAATTAGATTTGATGACCATGCCAATGTCATCGGAAGTATTATCAGGGATCATACGTTGGCCCATTTTTCTCCTTGCAAATAAGGTACTTACAGTGCTTACAGTTATAATATACAGATCTTTTTGGTGGGAATTTCGGTTTTGTTGGTAAATATGGCTGCCCCATCTTACTAGTTTTCAACAGCTCTGAGCATTGCAAAAGATTTTGTCGGGAAGGATGAGGCTCTCTATCGAAGGATTCGGAAAGACGAGTACATGTATTATGCGGTAAAAGAATGCTATGAATCATTGAAGTACATTCTTCAGATCCTTGTCGTTGGTGATCTCGAGAAAAAGTAAGCGTCTTAGTACCCTCCTCTAGCTACAACATATTTATATTATTCCAAGGTGTCTGCTGGTATTCAGTTTTATTCATTTGAAATTGACTCAGGATTATATCTGGTATTATAAACGAGATAGAGGAAAGCATCAGACAGTCAAGTTTGCTTGAAGAATTTAGGATGAAAGAGCTCCCAGCATTGCATGAAAAGTGTATTGAGCTGGTTCAACTTCTGGTAACCATCTTGTGGCGTTGCTACTAAAGTAGTTTAAAACTATAGTAGTTCACAATGTAGGTTCTTGTGTACATTCCAGGTTGAAGGAAGTGAAGAGCAAATCCAGGTTGAGAAAATTGAAGAGCAGCATGTTAAACTTGTAAAGGCTCTTCAAGATATCTTTGAGCTAGTAACAAATGATATGATGGTACATGGTGACAGGTCAGTGAGTTTCCAAAAAAATGGAGCTTCTGTTCGAAATTGTTCAGTTATGAGTCAAATGAACTTGCTTGATAATTCTTTGCATATATAGAATTCTGGATTTGCTCAAGTCTCGTCAGGAGACAGAAGAGGACACAGAAATTTTCATGAGGGTTATAGAACCACAGTTGTTTGAATCTTATGGAGAAATGAGATGCATTCATTTTCCGCTGCCAGATAGCGCTTCTTTGAGTGAACAGGTACCCTGTGAGCGTGCTGCATTTTCAAATGATCCAATCCTGTGAAAATGGTGCAGTGTGCTGAATTCTGTGTTGGTTTTTGTCAGATCCAGCGTTTCCTGTTATTGTTAACAGTCAGAGATACTGCAATGGACATACCAGAGAACTTAGAAGCTCGACGACGCATATCTTTCTTTGCTACTTCACTTTTCATGGATATGCCAGACGCTCCAAAAGTACGCAATATGATGTCATTCAGGTCTGCCTTGAAATATTTTCCCTTCGAAAGATTAGAAGAGTATTGGTTGGATTATCATCTGACGGTTAACATTTTGGTTACAGTGTTTTGACACCGCATTATCAGGAGGATATAAACTATTCAACCGAAGAACTGCATTCTACCAAGTCTAGTGTGTCAATCATCTTTTATATGCAGAAGATTTTTCCAGGTAATTCTCAATACATACTCATTCTTAGTGATGACTGTCTTCTCTGTTCATTGTTTCGAGGTTTTCTAATCTCTGGGTTTTAGATGAGTGGAAAAACTTTCTGGAGCGAATGGGATGTGAGAATTTGGACGCATTAAAGCGTAAGGGTAAAGAAGAAGAGCTTCGAAACTGGGCATCATTTCGTGGACAAACATTGAGTAGGACAGGTGAGATACTGTAATCCTACTTGATACTCATCAAATTTTAGACAGGAAACTAACAATGCTTAACACAGTTCGTGGTATGATGTATTGCCGAGAAGCTCTGAAATTGCAAGCCTTCCTTGACATGGCAGATGATGAAGGTTTGTCACAATAAATCTCCTCTCTCATCTTTAAAATTCCTATTTAAAAAACTTAATCTAAAGCAGCTTACCTGTTTCATCTCTAGATATACTTGAAGGATATGAGGATGTAGAACGAAGTAACAGACCTTTAGCTGCACAACTTGATGCATTAGCAGATATGAAATTCACGTATGTTGTGTCATGCCAAATGTTTGGAGCCCAAAAATCAGCTGGGGATCCCCACGCGCAAGACATCCTCGACCTGATGATAAAGTAAACTTTAATAATGCAATCAAAAGTCATTGATTGTATATGATCTCAGTTAGATTCAGTAGCCAAACTTGTACATGCTTTCCTAAAGCCACCTTACATGGTTTAGGTACCCATCTCTCCGTGTTGCATACGTTGAGGAGAGGGAAGAAATTGTATTGGATGTTCCAAAGAAGGTTTACTACTCTATATTGGTAAAAGCTGTCAATGGTTTCGATCAGGTATCAAATGGTTAACTTGAACTGTAAAATCTTGGGCACATGGTAAGTTGGTTTTGATAATATAGGAAATATACCGTATCAAACTTCCTGGACCACCTAACATTGGAGAGGGGAAGCCTGAGAATCAAAATCACGCTATAGTTTTCACTCGGGGTGAAGCACTTCAGACAATTGACATGAACCAAGTAAGTTTTCTGCCTCATGTATGTACAATTAATGGACTATATTTTTGGTTTTCTAAAGCTTCTCACATAAATGTTAGGATAACTACCTGGAAGAGGCTTTCAAGATGAGAAATCTCCTTCAAGAATTTCTTCGAAACCGTGGAAGAAGACCTCCAACAATTCTTGGGTTAAGAGAACACATCTTCACTGGAAGGTTTGTTCCACACATACATATAAATAGATATGTTCGTCCTTCAAACAACCATGACATTGTAAATTATATGCAAGGAATTTACTTAGTTTCTGATATTGCAGTGTGTCTTCTCTAGCATGGTTCATGTCATATCAAGAAACTAGTTTTGTCACAATCGGTCAAAGGCTTCTTGCTAATCCTCTCAGGCAATAATCAAATCCCTAAGTACTAAACCCTCAAAGTCACAGTTTCACTTGCTGAGTCCATGAAAACAAAAACTCCTTTTTCATTGGTTCACAGAGTGCGCTTTCACTATGGACATCCTGATGTCTTCGACAGAATATTTCACATAACAAGAGGTGGTATCAGTAAAGCATCTAGAACTATTAACTTAAGCGAGGACGTTTTTGCCGGTATGAATTCACATTTCTAAGAGTTCCTTCTCATGTTTTAGAATTTTTGTAAGGTTTAATTGTAGTTACACTCTTCCTTGTATCATGTAGGTTATAATACCACTCTTCGACGTGGATGCATAACCTACAATGAGTACCTCCAAGTTGGCAAAGGTCGTGACGTTGGTCTCAATCAGATCTCAAAGTTTGAGGCCAAAGTTGCTAATGGAAACAGTGAGCAGACAATTAGCCGTGACATATACCGTTTAGGACAGCGTTTTGATTTCTTCAGAATGTTGTCTTGTTATTTCACAACCATTGGATTCTACTTCAGTAGCTTGGTAACCTCCCTGAACCTTCAGCTCCTTACTTTTCAGTTGTGGAGGAGCTCTAATTTCTGCTGACATTTGTACAGATTTCTGTGATGGGGATTTATATTTATCTATATGGTCAACTCTACCTTGTGCTCAGTGGGTTGCAGAAGACTCTTATTCTGGAGGCGAAGGTGAAGAACATCAAATCATTGGAAACAGCTCTTGCTTCTCAATCATTTCTCCAGCTAGGTCTCTTGACTGGTTTACCAATGGTGATGGAGATTGGATTAGAGAAAGGATTTCTCATAGCCTTTCAAGATTTCATACTCATGCAGCTACAGCTTGCCGCGTTCTTCTTCACTTTCTCTCTAGGAACCAAAACACATTACTTCGGCAGAACAATTCTCCATGGAGGCGCTAAATACAGACCCACAGGGCGTAAAGTGGTGGTGTTCCATGCAAACTTCAGTGAAAACTACAGATTATATTCGCGGAGCCATTTCATCAAAGGGTTTGAGCTAATCATTCTTCTGGTTGTCTACGAGTTGTTCAAACATACATCAAAAAGCAATATGGCTTACTCATTCATTACTTTCTCAGTGTGGTTCATGTCTCTTACTTGGTTATGTGCACCGTTTCTCTTCAACCCTTCAGGCTTCACCTGGGAAATTATAGTAGGTGATTGGAGAGATTGGAATAGGTGGATCAAAGAGCAAGGTGGGATAGGTATTCAACAAGACAAGAGCTGGCAATCTTGGTGGAACGATGAGCAAGCCCATCTCCGTGGCTCTGGTGTTGGTGCTCGTTGTTTGGAGATAATTTTGTCTCTCAGATTCTTCGTGTACCAGTATGGTTTGGTCTATCACCTTGACATAACCCAAAGCAGCACAAATATCATAGTCTACGCACTTTCTTGGGTCGTGATCCTCGCCACATTCCTCACAGTCAAGGTAAATATCACATCTCCTTTAAAAGATACGCAATCACAGAACCAAAGGAAAGCTATAGAAACAACTCTCTCTGTTATCTCTTGCAGGCTGTAGACCTAGGGAGGCAGCTCTTCAGCACAAGAAAGCATCTTGTGTTTCGGTTCTTCAAAGTGTTTGTCTTCGTGAGCATTCTAACAGTCATTATAACACTATCAAACATCTGTCACCTCTCTATTAAGGACCTTATAGTCTCTTGCTTAGCTTTCTTGCCTACTGGTTGGGGTCTGATTCTGATTGCACAAGCTGTTAGGCCAAAGATAGAGGGGACAAGCTTGTGGGAGTTCACACAGGTTCTAGCCAGAGCTTATGATTATGGAATGGGAGTTGTTTTGTTTGCACCAATGGCTATCTTAGCATGGCTTCCCATCATTTCTGCGTTTCAAACGCGGTTTCTCTTCAATGAAGCTTTCAATAGAAGGCTTCAAATTCAACCTATTCTTGCAGGGAAGAAGAAGAGCAGTTAAAAAAAATACATGCCTCTTTTCTTTCTCCAACTCCTCTGCTTTTGTACATTTTGTAACTATTTCATTTACTTAGTTCCTCTGTATAAATATCTTATTCATACAACATATTTAAACGGTTTTGAATATATTAAATCTCCCAATTGGAAGTTAACCAATTCTTACTGATTTCATTGGTAGATCCAAACACAATCAAGGCTAATTGGCTAAAGATTTGATTTGATTCATATTTTATAGGAGTATTTACATAATTTGACAGCATATACACTTTTAGGTGTATGTTACTAATTTGATTCGTATTTTTTCAAAATTTATTAGAAGAATATATTTTTAAAAATGTCTGAATAGTAAATAAACTAAATATAACGTGACAGAAAACAAAACTAAATACAATTAATTAGTAAATTGGCGTAACGTGCGGACCAATCTCTCGTAGTGGTACGTTATAAATGAGCCAAATTTGTAAAAATAATAATTATTTTTCATATCAAATTATGTTAAATTAACAAAANTACGAAAAAAAAAAAAAAAAAAAAACATTATCTTTGATAATTTTTCCGGATAAATGATTTTGGTTTTATAATTCCTTATTGGAATAGGTCTTTTAGGGTTTTATATGACACTATATATATGTGTCTTATTTCTTTCGTTTACTCACGTTGAATTTTTAATAAAATTAGGGTTTCTGAAACTCTCAACCCTAGAGTTCTCAACCCGTGGCTTCTTCCGCTACAGTTATAGAAGAATGGCAAACAATGATTTAAAGACATGGGTTTCGGACAAGCTGATGGTGCTGCTTGGCTATTCTCAAACAGCTGTGGTTAACTATCTGATTGCAATGGCAAAAAAATCAAAATCAGCAAGTGATCTTATCGGGGAGTTGGTGGATTATGGGTTTTCTTCATCTGGTGATACTCGTACTTTTGCGGAAGAATTATTAGCCAGAGTTCCTCGTAAAAGTAGTGGTGTGAATCTATACCAACAACAGGAAGCAGAGGCAGCAATGTTAGTTAGGAAACAAAACACATATGCTCTTTTAGATGCTGATGCTGATGAGAAGAGCACTTCAGGTTTTAAATCTAGAAAGTCAGACAAGGGCAAGAAAAGGTTTAGAAAGAAAAGTGGCAAGTCAGATGACAGTGATGATGACGAGGTGACTGTTAGACACGTTAGGAGAAAGCTTCCTGAAGACGAAGACGATGATGGATCTGAGTCAGAAGAGGAAAGATTGCGTGACCAAAAGGAGAGACAAGAGTTGGAGCAGCATATAAGAGATCGTGATACTGCACGGACACGAAACCTAACAGAGCAAAAGCTATCAAAGGCTGTTCGAAGAGCAAAGGATGACGACTTAAATTCCTTAAGAAAAGTCTCGAGACAAGAATATTTAAAGAAAAGGGAACAGAAGAAACTGGACGAACTCAAGGATGAGATAGAAGATGAAGAATATCTTTTCGGAGGTGAAAAACTAACAGAGATAGAGCTTCGTGAGTTTAGATACAAGAGAGAGCTTTATGATCTCGTCAAGAAAAGAAGACAAGATGAAGATAACGTAGAGGAGGAGTATAGAATTCCAGATGCTTATGATGATCAAGAGCGAGGTGTCGACCAGCACAAGAGATTTTCTGCTGGTGTACAACAATATAAGGAATTTGATTCATCGGAAAATGCTTGGGAGGACCATCAGATTGGAAAAGCAACACTAAAATTTGGAGCAAAGAATCAGAAAGTCTTAGATGATTATCAGTTTGTGTTTGAGGACCAAATAAATTTTATAAAGGAATCTGTGATGGCTGGTGAAAATTATGAAGATAATATTAATCATGTTCAAGACGCAGCAGCAGACTTAGAGGAGGTAAGAAAAAGGCTGCCAATTTACGCATATCGTGAGCAACTGCTCGAGGCTGTGGAAGAGCATCAGGTTCTTATCATTGTAGGAGACACTGGTTCAGGAAAGACAACACAAATACCACAATATCTACACGAAGCTGGTTACACAAAGGGTGGAAAGATTGGTTGTACACAACCACGAAGAGTCGCAGCTATGAGTGTTGCTGCCCGTGTGGCTCAAGAGATGGATGTCAAACTTGGACATGAAGTTGGCTATTCCATTAGATTTGAGGATTGTACTTCAGACAAAACAGTTCTCAAGTATATGACTGATGGAATGCTTTTGCGTGAGCTACTTGGCGAACCAGATCTAGCCACCTACAGTGTTGTTATTTTGGATGAGGCGCATGAAAGAACCTTATCAACCGACATATTGTTTGGATTAGTTAAGGACATTGCGCGGTTTCGACCTGATTTGAAGTTGTTGATATCTAGTGCAACAATGGATGCACAAAAGTTTTCAGATTATTTTGATGCTGCTCCGATTTTTATAATCCCAGGAAGAAGTTACCCAGTTGAAATTAACTATACAAGTGCACCTGAAGCTGATTACATGGACGCAGCAATAGAAGCTGTGCTTACTATCCATGTGAGGGAGCCACTTGGAGATATATTGGTCTTCTTTACTGGCCAAGAGGAAATTGAAACTGCACAAGAGATTTTAAAGCACAGGATAACGAGATTGGGTACAAAGATCCGTGAGTTGATTATATGCCCAATTTATGCAAACCTTCCAAGTGAAATCCAAGCAAAGATATTTGAGCCAACTCCGGAAGGGGCACGGAAAGTAGTCCTAGCAACAAATATTGCTGAAACATCATTGACGATTGATGGTATAAAGTATGTTGTTGATCCTGGCTTTAGCAAGATGAAATCTTATAACCCAAGAACAGGGATGGAATCTTTGCTTATTACACCTATCTCCAAGGCTTCAGCAACTCAAAGAGCTGGTCGTGCTGGAAGAACAAGCCCAGGCAAGTGTTACCGTCTGTACACAGCGTTTAGTTACAACAACGACTTAGAAGAAAACACAGTGCCAGAAGTACAAAGGACAAATCTTGCTAGTGTAGTACTTGCTTTGAAGAGTCTTGGAATTCGTGATGTCATAAACTTTGATTTCATGGATCGTCCACCTGCTGAAGCACTTATGAAGGCTTTAGAATTGCTCTTTGCTCTAGGTGCTTTAAATAAGCTTGGTGAATTGACTAAAGCTGGTGCAAGAATGGCAGAGTTTCCTTTAGATCCAATGTTGTCGAAGATGATTGTTGCTTCTGATAAGTACAAATGCTCAAACGAGATTATAACAATTGCTGCTATGTTGTCAATTGGAGGTGGTTCTATCTTTTACCGTCCAAAGGATAAACAGGTTCATGCTGACAATGCAAGAATGAATTTTTACACTGGAAATGGAAATGTTGTTGGTGACCACATTGCTTTGCTTAATGTTTATAGTTTGTGGAAGGAAACAAACTATTCTACTCAATGGTGCTATGAGAATTACATTCAGGTTAGGAGCATGAAAAGAGCGAGAAATATCCGTGACCAATTGGAAGGACTTTTGGAGAGAGTGGAGATAGAAATCAGCTCAAACGTGAACAATATGGACTCGGTTAGGAAATCAATTGTAGCTGGGTTTTTCCCACACACGGCAAAGCTGCAGAAGAATGGATCATATACAACTGTGAAGCATCGGCAGACAGTGCACATACATCCAAGTTCAGGCTTAACACAGGAATTGCCGAGATGGGTTGTATATCATGAGCTACTGCTTACCTCCAAGGAATATATGAGACAGGTAACGGAGTTGAAACCAGAATGGTTGATTGAGTTAGCTCCTCACTACTACCAGCTCAAGGACGTTGAAGATGCTACATCAAAGAAAATGCCCAAAGGACCTGGAAAAGCTCCAATGTAAGAAAGTCAGTGGACAGAGAAGTGAACCTATATAAACACTGTAACTCATTTTGGTTAGAAAATCGGACTACTCATCGTAATGATAGAAAAAATTGACATGTATTTGTATTAAAAATTAAAAATAATAATTAATAAAAAAAATTATACAAATCTTATAAATATACATATAAAAATAATTTTCAATGAGCAGTAAAAATACAAATAATTTATCAGATTAATTGTACCATTATACTAAATATATATATTTCGAATATTTTTAACTGGTAGTTACGCAATTTTTTTCAAAAATACTCAATTGTTCATATGTTTGGATCTTTAAAATAGACCAAAATTTTATCTTAATATATTAGACAAAAAAAATTTAGTTGATTGAAATAACCGACCATAAATAATGTATAAAATTAATGGCATGAAAATTTTGTACATTATAAGATATGAATTAATTTTTTTAATAAAAACTTAATACATATATTATATGTTCTCAAATTTGTCAAGGTTTCCTAAATCTCTCATCTCTCCCAATATTTAATAAAAGTCTCATACATGTCATGTTTTCTTTTGATAATTAAGTGTATCATATAGGGTGTTCAATTTGGATATCGTTTCGGTTTTGGTTTATAATAAATAGCTATCATATTGGAACCATAT
>OVBE01009236.1:0-16255 GCA_900406425.1 Iberis pinnata | reverse complement strand
GAGTGGATTAGTCTATAAATGGGAGTCTTAGATCAAGGATTAGCAGTTAACTGTTAGTATAGAGCATCTTAGGAAGTCATTGGTCACCCGAGTCGTTGCCTTAGCCCATTTGTTTAGCCTTTTTATTATAACATTCTTCGTTTTACATTAAATCTCGTTTTATTCGATAATCACAATCACTTTTAATCGTTTAGACTGAACGGAATTCTCATAAGAACTAATTAGTTAATTGCATCTTGAACTGGAATTGACACCTAAATACTACATCGAAAGTCAAGTAGTTATGATTACTTACTAGATAGGAGTAAAAACCTGTTTATCACTTTCGGGAAACTATGGCGTATCTACGGCTTTCACTGCATGAAACATCAACCAAATGAATTCGAAAATGCCTAGGAGGAGGTAGAGTTCGTTTGGGATGAAATAGCGGGAGATGAATTTGAACACGGACAGACCAAAAGCTCGGGCACCCGCCACCCAACAATCAAATACATGCAGCAAATCTTAGCCAATTCGTTCTATGCTAGGAAAGACACCAACATCGTAATTGTTGAAGAGCTGAAATACCTGCGCGTGGGTCTCTTTCAGCCAATCTGCAACTCCTTGCACAATGAAAACCTGTTTCCCTACGTATGCCAACTAAGACCTTGCCCCCCCCCCCCAAAGTTGTTCTTGGAACAACTGTTGACATACAAAAACTCCAACTGGGGAACGGGAGGAAGGATGAGACCTGAACTAAGCATTAGAGGGTGGATAATACCAATTTTCAAGTACAATTAGGGACCACTTGGCGGACGTTCTTACACATCAAAACTAATGGACATGGACTACTTGACGGAAACACGGTTCATAGTGGGGAGTTTAAACTCCCAATTTTGCTATATGTTCCAGCTGGTATTCCACAAGCAGGGGGTTCTCTTACTCCCCAAACGCAGGTGGACTGCCTTTGATAGAGACGAGAATCTCGAGTTCTGCCATGACATTTATGACTTGAGGGCGATCATCTCACAAATGACACCTATGGGGTCTGCTGTGGACTCTTTTTCGAGCCTTTATCTAGATGACTACTAGCCCAACTAGGTAACTAAGGTTCATCCCAATCCCCTCCCTCATTGTATAATCCATCCAATGTGCTTTATCTCCTTTCTGCTGTTTTTGGTTGTTGTTTTTGATTGTCGTCTATGTTTTAAATGTCCTTATGATTTTTCACTATATGTCCTACCTTTAGTCCAATCGTGAATTTGGTTTACACAGAAACTATGTAACTCAGGTTTGGGGGAGAATTCGGGGGACTGCTATTAATGAAAATTTCCTTGTTTGTTCCTTTGTCTCCACTTTGCATAGCATCTATTAGCATGTAAAAACCATAAAATTTTGAAAAATTTTCGAAAATCATTCTTCAAAAACATAGTGTCATTGTAGTTGCATTTCATATAGTTGCATATAGGATGTTGAAATTTCATGTAGTTGCATATGCATAGGGAACTAGGAAGATGATAACCTTATAAGTATGATGTTTTCTCAGAAAATGTTAGTGCCCTGATTATTAGTTGTCTAATGCATCCTGAAATTCTCTGAAGTAAAATTGCACCTTGCTTGGAATGTGAACTTGCATGATCATTTGTCTCCTTGAGCATGCTGTGATTTGAAGTTTGTTCCTATCTATTAGAACTTGAATTTGAATGCTTAATCATCATGTTTGTGTGTTGAATATGAACTCATGGATAATATATACATATTTAGGTTATCTTCTACCTTTTACCATTCTTGTTAACCCAAGTAGAATCCCCACCCTTGAACCTTACCTTCTTTCAAGCCCTGAATTTACTACTGGGTGGAAGGTCTTTTATGGAATGAGCTTGGTAGAACGTGTTAGGTTGGAACTGACAGGAATAGGGTCTCATGTAGTCAGAAGTTTGGGAAAAAAATGGTATGCAAAAGAAGTATGGCTAGTGCAAAATAAGAGAAAGTATATGACAATGAATTCAAAAGGGTAAAACCCAAAGGATAGTATACGCGAAAAAGGTCTAAAGCCATAAGTGTTTAAGTAAATAAGTTCTAGAAATAGTTAGCAACCATTTAAGAAAGAAATCTCTCCTAAGTGTAACAAGGAAAAGATGCAAAACGGGGAATGTGAATGGGTATGATCACATTTAGTTTCACAAGGGTAGATTTAGGACTCCTTACTGGGTAGAATCATGAAACTTTGGTTTCATTAGCATTGGGTAGATGGGGTTCTATTTTTGTATGCATCTAAGTGTTCCTACCTTTAGCCTTCTACTAAGGCTCATTCTCTTTTGAGAGAAACCTTATTTTGAATCATTAACCATTGTATGAAGGGGTCATCTTTACTCATTAACATGTCCTTGACCAAATGAGTTCATTGAAACCACATGACTTGATCCATGGTTCTTGATTAATGAATGTTAAATGGGCAAACTAATTTGAATGCATTGTGGAAGTTGGAATTGGTCTGTGATGAACTGTGATGAGTATAGCTAAAGTTTTTAAGTAGGACGAGCTTAGGACTGCCTTCTAGAACTAGTAACCAGAACATTAATATTACCTGTGTTAGCAGCATGTTTTGGTTATGAGTTCCCACTTTCAAACCTCACTCCCACACTTCTGAATTATTTGCTTGAGGGCAAGAAAGGATTTAGTTTGGGGGAGTTGATGACTTTGAATTTTTATGGTTTTTAGAAGTCATTTAGCATCCTTTTTAAGGTCTTTGAGTGTGAATATATCACATTTATAGTTGTTTTTAGTAAGTTTGTGATTTTTAGGAACTTTTGCATTAGTATTCACATTTGCACGCATTCAGGAAATTTTTGAGGACTTTCAGGAGTTTTCAAGATGGTTTTATGGGAATTCAGAAAATGAGCAGAAAATGTGGAATGGACCAGCACAAGGCCTGGTTCGATCCAACCTCAGCTTGGATCGATCCGAATCAATACACGGATCGATCCCACTCTCAGCCTTGGATCGATCACGGATCGATCCCACTATCGGCCTTGGATCGATCCACTCCAGCATTTTGGATCGATCCCACCTAGCAGCCGGCTCGATCCCACTTCAACCTCTGGATCGATCCAAACAACATTCCATTTTAACTTCCGAATCAACCACATATCGATCCCACTTCAACCTCTGGATCAATCCAAGAAACATTCCACTTCAACCTTGGATTGATCCCATTCAAGCCACCTAAAGCCCGGATCGATCTCATCCTCACCTCCGGATCGATCTCAGCCTCAACATGGATCGATCTCCTTTTTGGCTCGACCTCAGCTCAAGCTCCGACCCGACCAACTAAAATCCGGAATGGACCTGACCCAAGACCCAAGCCAATGATTAGTTTTTGTTTTTAGTGCGATTTGGGGCTTTTCTCTGAACACTATATAAGCCCTAAAGCGCCTCCTTTTTAGCAAGTTCTGTTTTTGTTTCCTTTTTAGGTTTTTGTCTTAGGTTTTTGTTTCCTTTGTTGTTCTTGGTGTTCTTAGTGTAAAAACCCATAATCCTTTAAGTTTTATGCTAATCTACTACTTTCTTTTATTTTCCTGCGTAGCTTTAGGTTGTTGTTTATCTGGTGCATGTTTATCTTCTGATTTTCATCTTAATTTTTTGTTTTAAGCTTTGATCATTTTATGGGTTTGTTACTGTTCCATTGCTGTTCTTATTTTCTGCGTTTGAGTTCATGCTGTTCTTCAATAGTTTAACCTTCGATCATCATGTTTAGCCTTGAAGTTATGAATTCTGTTTTTCCTGCTTTCATATCCATGAGTAGTGAGTAGTTTCCTGAAGTTCCTTAGGATGAGGTAGACTAGGGTTGATATCATGATCTTACCTTAGCACCTAAGCTTGTTTGTATATAGATCCTTTCTGTTTCATTGTGCTTAATGCTGGTTTCTTTCACGCCAATCAAAATCTGATCTTGGGCATTCCAGCGCCCGAAAAGCGTTCAATGGAGTGCCTGATCATGGTGATTTCAGAGATTAGCTCATCCTTACGCAACGCCTTAGATGCTTAGGATATGCATCTCAACCTAAGGAGTTGGATGACTAGGGGCTTTTTGGCTTTAGTAGGTTGGTTCTTCATGCCTTCTAGGTAGTGTACCGTTAATGGTAGTTAGGTCTGGTGGTTGCTTAGATTGATTCCATTTATCAAGGGATTGGACTTAGTTGCATATGAATCTCCTGTCTAGGGATAACTTATTGTTGTTTGAGGTATGTTAGGTGCCTAGGTAGATTGGGATAGATCTCTGGTTGATTACCCTTTGTCCTTAGGAACTACTTTACACTTGATTGCATATTTACCTTATCTGCTTTTTCCTCTGTTTTTCCCTTTTGCCATTTTTAGCTTCTTATGCATTTTGTTTATGTCTATGCTTTTTAGTTTCCTGCATTCTCTTTTCATTTAGGACCTTTTAGAAAACCCCCATTTTGATATCTGCTTGACTTGGAAGCATCCATTGCATCTAGTCTGTTAGTATCTTACCCATTTGGATTGATATCTCATTTATAGTACAACACACGAGTATGATGGGGAATCGATCTCCCTGGACAGAAAAATCTTACTATCATGAGACACCTTCCATTGCGACTCTAATGTCACCTTTTCCTTCAACACTAGGCTTTGAGCCATTCCCTTATATGATAGTGTGTCTGAAGCTCTCATCTATCTTTGCAAATCATGATCGTTCTCCTGTCATGTGATTTGAACACCCTGAATCCAAGAACAACACTCCATACTTTTTTGCATTCTCTGATTCTACATGTTCCATAAGCAACAATTCCTCTTCTTCATCAAACTCATCGTCCTTATTCTCCGTCTCTACATGTGCCATGAGCAACAATTCCTCCTCTTCATCAAACTCAACATAGTTTTCTCCCTTCTCTTGACTGTTGCACTCATATTGGTAGTGTCCCATTCTTCCACATCTGAAACACTTGATTGCATATCTATTTACAAAGGATCTACCTCTGCCACGTCCTTTTGAACTACTTCCTCCTCTTGGTTCATTTTCAACTTGCAGAACCTGTTCTTCTGCTTCCTTTTCAATTACTTTGCGTTCATGGACCTGAAGTGATGCTCGCAACTCATCAACACTGAGGAGATCTATGTCTATAGATTCCTCAATAGAGAAAACTACATAATTGAAATTCTTTGTGAGACTTCTTAAAATCTTCTCAACAATCTTGACATCTTCCATCACTTCTCCACAGATACGCATGTCATTTGTTGTCTCCAATACTCTTCCAAAGTAACTGGTCACACTCTCACCACTCTTCATCTCAAGAGTCTCAAATGTTCTTTTGAGCCGTTGTAATTGTGCTCTCTTTACCCTAGCATTTCCTTCATGCTTAACCTTCATTGAGTTCATCAATTGCTTTGATGTTTCCTTATGAGTGTTTGTCTTCAGAATGGCTTTATTGATTGATTGAAATAGGTAGTTCTTTGCCTTGAGATCCTTCAACTTTGCCTCATCCAGTGATCTTTATTGTGCCTGATCAAGAACAGTGAGAGTTCTAAATGCTTCATACCCTGGTTCATAACACTCCAATACTCCTTTGATCACATAAGATTTTCCATAACCAGGCTCCAGTGATCTCTATTGTGTATGATCAAGAACAGTGAGAGTTCTCAATGCTTCATACCCTGGATCAATTACACTCCAATACTCCTTTGATCGCAGAAGATTTTCCATAACCAGACTCCGGTGATCATATTCTCCATCAAAATTTGGAACAGCTGGTGCAGAGAAATTTGCCAAATCCGCCACCTCTTCTTTTGTTGATTACAGACTCTGATACCAGATGAAGGACATAGAGTCAGTTTCTGTAAAAGATTCGTGCTTACATTAATCAAATAGAAAGACTTATAAAGCCTTACATCAACTAAGCTGAAAAACATAACTCCACTACAACAACTATCGACTCAAACACATGACTTAGGGGCCGATTGGTGAAGGTTGTGACTGTAAGCTTTTGCTGCAGGCTTTTGGTTGTAGAGATTTTGGCTGTAAGAAATGTGACTTTTATTTTAGATGAAAATAAAAGTTTGATTGGTAATAAAAAATATGAAAACTGTGACTGTAATTTTTTATACTAAAATTTTATTTTTTGTCAAAATTTTGTTATAATTACAAAATATTTTATTTTATATGTATTTATTATTCTTATATATATAAATGAATTTTTTATTTGAAAATTTTAAATTAATAAGATATACTTATAATATAGATATAATATAAAATAATTATTTAAAATCCATATAAAATGGATCTTAAAAGCATGAGAATAAAAATATTATTATTAATATATAAACATCTTTTTATTCTATCTAATATATAAGTTTATAAATGAGATTAAAAAGGTATGGTGGAAGAAAAAGATAAAAAAAATATATTTTTTTATTTATCTTACCGCCACTTCTACGCAGCTTTTAAAATTTACAAAAGAATAACAATTAAGAGATTTTAATGACTTTTAAATTTAAAAAGCTATAAAAGTGTGATTGGATAAATGAATATTGTAAGAACTGTTAAACTATAAAAGTCTTTACAGTCCATGTACCAATCGCCCCCTTAATCAACTCCTACAAACTAGCTAACAATGTCAAATATATTTGACTTAGGAAAAATAAGTTAATTGAACGGAAATAAACCAACACACATGTGAAGGAACCATCTTCAATCGTAATAGCAGCTACGCTCTGAATCGCCTTAACCTCTTCTCTAGTCTTGGTAATAAAGTCGTCACCAATGGTGGCTTTTACAATGCTTCACTCGGCAAAAAACATAAATTGTCACTATCCTAAATTTAATAACACGAAAAAAGTACAACCACGTAGGGACAATTTTAGGAAGAAGAAGAGGAAGTAACGACTTGAAACATAGGTTGACTCATATAAAAATGAAAATCTTTCAAAGCGAGACACAAAAGAAAATTGACACCATCCTAAATTTAGATATTTCATTTGCAATTTCCTAGAAACTTTTGGTAGATATTTGTCCATCTTTGAGAACCAACCAATACGGATCCTAGCACTTTGGAAGTCAAACAATATCAGCTTTCTCATCTCACCTTTATAAATGTAGTAACGCTCTAAATTCGAGTACTTCTTTTAATACTAGAGGAAAGAAAGAAGAAAAAATAACAGTTTTATGATTAATAATAATTAAAAAAATGATCTTCCTCTCTTATATTTTTCTTCTTGTCTTTCAAGTTCAAACACTCGACGCTTCCTATGACTCTGCCGCATGTGTCGAAACCAACTTTTATGTTAATGTTAGTTTCGCTCATAACCGCCGTAACCTCTTAGTTAGTCTTGGTAATAAAGTCGTTAGCAATGGTGGCTTCTACAATGCTTCACTTGGCAAAAATCCAAACAGAGTTCACACTCTTGCCCTCTGCGCAAGAGGCTACGATCGACAAGCTTGTATCAATTGTGTCCAAAAAGCAACACAACGTATACAATTGGATTGTCCAAACAGCACGGATTCGTTCACATGGGACAATGACGAGGAAGATGATGTTTCTTGTCTTGTGCGTTCCTCAAGCCAATCAACTTTCCGTGCCTTCATACTTCAACATGTCCTTATGTTCCCAAGTCCACAAGGTCTCAATCCATCCATTGATATGAGTCATATGACCCTTTTTTCTAATCAGTCGGATGCAATGGTTAATCGTGAAAGGGACATGAAGATATGAATCAAAGAAAAAGGAGACGATGTCGTTTTAGAAGAAACACTGAGGAAATGAGGCGGGCTAACAAGAAAAGGAAAGTTGTGGTGCTGACAAGAAAAAAAAGTTCTCGAGAACAAAGGAAAAGAAACTTATGAAGATTTGGAAAGTAATGTTTAGGGTTATAATGTTATTTAAAGGCTCAAAAGTGAAGAAAAAAATTAACACTTTTGAGCCGCAAACTGTTAGGATAAAAGGTGAGAGTTGTGAGGTTTGTTCAAGAGATTCTTAGATCTTGTGAGAAAGAACAAGGTTGGATGAGATTAGTTTTAAGCTAATAAGGTTATTGTGTGTAATAACTTATTAAACAAGTTAAATAAATAAATATGTGTGTGCTTAAAGAGTATTTCATTGAATCTAGTTATACTTGTGTGTTCTACCAATCTGTCAATTGGTATCAGAGCGGGCACTTGACGAAAGACAAGAAATCTTTCACAAACAGGTGTAAATCTTGTGACAAAGAATGGAGAACACGCAACTATCTATGACCCGTTTGGTACTACTGGATCCCGACAACTTTGGATGGTGGAAAGTCCAAATCCGTGAGTTACTCAAAGGGATAGATGAAGAGGCTAGGAATGTTGTTACCTCAAGATGGACTGTACCAGTGAAAAAGGACGAAGAAGGAGAATGGATTGAAAGAGAATCAAGTGAGTGGACAGAGGCCGAGAAACTCATATCGAAATACAACTCAAAGGCACTCTCAACCATCTGGTGTTCACTAACAAAAGATTAGTTCAAGCGTGTGCAAGGTGGCAAGACTGCAAAATCAGCATGGGACATTCTTCATGCTACATATGAAGGAACTGACGATGTAAGAAGAACAAGGATGGATTTGTTGGCTTCAAAATTTGAAAGAATTAAAATGGGAGAGGATGAAAGCATTGAAGATTTCAGTGGGAAATTGTCATCTATTGCAAATGCATCGGATGCTTTAGGAAAAACCTACAAGGACAAGAAACTGATAAAGAAGTTTCTGAGGTGCCTCCCAAGTCAGTCCCAGTCTCACAAATCAGCACTTCAAATTGCCAAAAACTCAGATAAAATGGCATTTGAGCAAGTTGTGGGAATCATGCAAGCTCGCGAACCTAAAATCAAACAAGAGGAACCTAAAAATAAAGGTGGTGTGGCATTCACAGCAACAGAGCCACAAACTTCAGATACTCTCGAAGATATGGTGGGACTCATTGTCAAAAAGTACTTCAAAAAGTTTGATAGAGGACAACATAGTGACCCCCTCATCAAGCCAAACCTGAGATGAGAACATAAATGGATAGGAGTTATCGAAGGAGCGATATACAATTCCATGAGTGCATAGGTTTTGGTCACTACAAGGTAGATTGTCCGAATCTTAAAAAGAAAGAAACCATTAAATTTCAAGAGTGCAAGGGGTTTGGGCACATAAAATCTAAATGAATTAACACACAAAAGAAAAATGAGAAGTCGTTTGTCAGTCAAGATGATGGTGGTGATGACACAGATTCAGAAGAGAGCAGTGTAGATGAGATGCTAAACATTGTGGCTTATATGGGAATCATTGAAGAGAACTCAAATACTGAGTCCGAATGTGAAGTGACACCCAATGAAGAACGTGAACTGTGCATTGCACTAGCAGCATGCCAGATAAAAAATAAAGAACTGAAAGATAAAAATCAGACTCTTACGGAAGTTGTGGATATTATGAGGGCAGAGCTGCTTGATGAAAAGGAACGAAACAGGCTGTTACAAAACCAACTAAATGATTAGTTAAAGCAAATCAAGATGCTTTCAAAAGGAATTCAAGATCTCGATAAACTGCTCATGATGGGAAAACATGGTGATGGTAATCATGATTTTGGGTATGAAGGCAGCACAAGTCAGACTACCACATTTGTGAAGGCTAGTGGTAATGTACCAGATAATCGAGGCAAAACACATGTTGTGTCACATCACAAAAGAGGAACATCTAATGTCAGAAGTGTAAGGAGAAGATACAATCGAGGTTCATTTAAGTGTAGTTACTGCAAGGAATGGGGACACCGTAAACTTGAATGTAAATAGTGGCATGAGAGGATTTTTCATGTATTACATGAACAAGCATACCATGTTGATAAACGGTACAAGAAACACGTTGGGTAAGAAAGGAGTTTTTGTACTGCTACTCAGCACTAACCTCTGAGGTAATTTTGACAGTGGGTGTTCAAGGCACATGACAGGTAGAAAAAAATTCTTAAAGGATGTGGAATTTTCTAAATTTGGGAAGGTCATGTTTGATGGGGGAGCTAAAGGAAAAATCCAAGGAAAAGGTGACAGTACATGAGACAGCAACCCAAAATTGCAAGATGTATTCCTAGTTGAAGGGTTGACATCAAATCTTATTAGTATTAGTCAGTTGTGTGATGAAGGCCTGACTGTGATCTTCACAAAGAAACAGTGTCATGCTGTGGACGACACAGGAGATGTGAAGCTTCAAGGAACTGAACAGGAAGCAAATGTTACATGTGGAAGCCTAATGAGTAGTGTCTCATAGCAGAAGCTCCTGGTCAACTTGATCTCTGGCACCAAAAGTTACGTCATGTGAATGTTAAGACATTACTCAAACTGGCAAACCATGAGCTTGTTAGAGGACTACCAAAGTTAAAGAATGATGATAACTTTGTGTGCGGACCATGCTCAAAAGGAAAGCAAATCAAAGTTCATCATCCCAAGGTTGCCGAAATAACTACCAAAGGTCCAGTTGATTTAGTTCATATGGATCTTATGGGACCCATTTAGGTTGAGAATATAGCTGGAAAACGGTATATCTTTGTACTGGTAGATGATTAGACCAGGTACACAGGGGTGAAATTTCTGAGAGAAAAATCCCAAACAATTGAAAGTTTTCGGATCTTGGCACTTTAGCTTAAAAATGAAAAAGGTGCTATCAAAAGCATCAGAAGTGATAGGGGAGGATGATTTCTAAATGAAACATTTGAGAAATTATGTGCTGATCAAGGTATAATGCATCAGATGTATGCGCCTAGAACACCTCAGCCAAATGGGGTAGTAGAGAGAAAGAATAGGACATTACAAGAAATGGCACGAGCCATGTTGCATGCAAATCAAGTGGCAAAGCATTTCTGGGCTGAAGCGGTGAGCACGTCATGCTACATTATTAACAAGGTGTATGTTAGGAAAGGTACATCCACCACACCGTATGAATTGTGGAAAGGGAAACCTCCCAGTGTGAACTATTTTCATGTCTTTGGATGTGTGTGCTACATACTCAATGACAAAGACCAACTGGGAAAATTTGATGCCAAAAGTGATGAAGGAATCTTTTTGGGGTACTCTGTTGTCAGCACAACTTACAGAGTATTTAACAAAAGAACCAGAACTGTGATGGAAACTGTGAATGTTGTATTTGATGATCCGCAACATATCTATGAGGGGATCACAAAACTGGATCTATCAGTAGAAAAACAAACACATTCATCATATGGTATTGAAGATGAAGAAAACAGAAAAGAGTCTGAGGTATCACAGGAAGTGAATAACCCTAGTGTTCATCGTAATCACTCTGAAAAGGATGTAATTGGGAATGTGACTGATGGAACAATTTCCAGAAAGAAGTAGATAAACTTTTGAGAAATGGTGGGATACTCCTGTTTCATGTCAACAATAGAACTAAAGACACATGTGGAGACTTTACAAGATGAATACTGGATAGTTTCAATGCAAGAAGAGGTGGAGCAATTTACAAGAAGTGATGTATGGACCCTGGTACCAAGACCAGAGAATGTAAATGTGGTAGGTACCAAGTGGATATTCAAGAACAAAATTGATGAAACTGGTCATGTGGTACGCAAGTGGCAAGACTGGTAGCTCAAGGGTACTCTCAGATTGAAGGAACAAACTTTGATGAAACCTTTGCACCGATAACACGTCTTGAATCCATCCGATTTGTAATTGGCATGGCATGTGTGATGGGGTTCAAACTGCACCAGATGAATGTCAGAAGTGATTTCTTAAATTGGATCTTACAGGAAGAAGTGTTTGTGGAACAACCAAAGGGTTTTGAGGATGGTAAAAACCCGGACTATGTGTACAAACTAATGAAAGCTCTGTATGGACTCAAACAGGCTCCTAGAGCATGGTATGAGAGGCTGACAACGTTTTTGCTAGAGCAAGGGTATGACAGAGGAAGTGTGGATAAAACTGTGTTTCATTACTCAAAAGATGGTGATATCTTGGTGGTTCAAATCTATGTAGATTACATAGTTTTTGGTTCTACTAACTCATCACTGGTTCTTAGTTTTGTCATGTGTATGAAACAAGAATTCGAGATGAGTATGTGTGGTGAACTAACATATTTTCTTGGCTTGCAGGTTCAACAGAAGGATGATGGGGTGTTTATCTCACAAATTACATATGCCAAGAACTTGGTGACATGTTTTGGTTTGGACACGTGCAAGGCTGCCAGAACACCAATGAGTAATACATGTAAGCTGTCAAAGGATGAAGGTGGTGAAGATGTAGATTAGAAGTTATATCGTGGCATCACTGGGAGTTTGTTATATCTCACATCAAGCAGACATGATATCAGCCTTAGTGTGGGTGTATGTGCCAGATACCAAACCCAACCAAAGATGTCTCATCTCAAGGCACTAAAGAGAATTGTCAAATATGTCAAAGGAACCCAAAATTTAGGGTTGTACTACACCAAGGACAGCAATCCCAACTTTGCAAGATATTGTGATGCTGACTGGGCAGGGAGCCTGGATGATAAAAGAAGTAGTAGTGGTGGTGGATTCTTTTTGGGAAATAACCTAATTGCATGGTTGAGTCACAAACAGAACTGTGTGTCATTGTCAACTGCCGAGGCTGAATATATTGCCCTAGGAACCTGCTGTACTCAGCTGCTGTGGATGAAATAGATGAGCAATGACTATGGATATACTACAGGCTCAATGCTAATTTGTTGTGACAATCAAATTGCGATTAATATTTCTAAAAATCATTTGCAGCACTCACGAACTTAAGGCTCAATGCTAACTCACTCACATTGATATAAGACACCATTTTATACGTGAACTGGTAGAAGACAAAGTTTTGATGATAGAACATGTGAGCACAGAACTCCAGCTCGCTGACATCTTTACCAAACCATTCGATTTCAATAGATTTGTTGATCTTCGCAAGTCTATTGGGGTCTGTGAACTTTAAACAAATATGCACCACTGAGTTATGACTGGGACTCACAATAAGATAAAGTTTCTAGCTAACTAACTTGATGAACAAAGAAAAAGAGATGCATGTCATGCTATCACGTGTGACCACTTGTACAGCTGAGAGTGACCACTTGTACAGCTGAGAGTATCACAAGGAGGTCAAAGAGGTGAGGGTATCACACTTATGTTGCCACATTCTATAAAAAAATGATGGGCCTATAACAACAACAATTCATCTTGAGCATCTGATAAGTCGTGTGATGATGCTCAAGATCATTAATACCCAAAGGAAATTCCAGCTGCCTTGTGTGCTCTCAGAAGGTTAAAAAAAAGTGTGTTACTGGATTAAGGCATGCCAATGTGAAAGATTAGTCTCTGTTATGAACCCATCTTGTATCCAATGTTGTGAATCCTGGTCAGTCTCATGTGCACCACCCATTGTCTGGTGGTTTTGGTAGATGTTGTGCACAGCTTTTTCCTGCTCTATGATCTCTATTTATCCTCATGTTCTCACTATCTCTCTAGTATATTAAGTGGTTGTCTAATGTCTACGTTTGTTTTTAATTATGTGTTGATCACAGGTGAAGTGTCCCAACTAGTGAATAATATTTTTCATGGCGGTTAGTCAAAATTGCTTGTAGGTTATGTCTGGGCCATTGCTCTTTATCTCTATCTGTGGACACAGTCGCTGGCCCACTAGGCCCATTTTGGTTCACTCTCCTAAAGGCGGGAACGTGACCCTTTGTTTCTAGGGTTGTCACTTTACACGAACAGTCGCGACTCTCCATTGTCTACAAAACTAAATTTTTGGTCACACTTGAACAGTCACTTGGCGTAATGAACAGATTTCTCTCGGGTATCTCTCGTCTGGTTTCTCAATCCTCTACAATGTTGGTCTTCGATTCCTCATCTAAGCAATTGTTTCAATCCCCAGGACCTCTCGATGTTCCTATCCCTGTCGCATCACAAGAGGAGGCCATTGATTTCCACACACTGCCGCTGGTTCTGTATAATGAGCAGACTCCTGTGCCACCTACTCATGCAGCAATTTTTCCTCTAGTGTCTCCGGTTCCTGCGTTTAACATGCCTCCTGCGTCTGTTCCTGAAGCCCCTGATATCCCATCATATGTGCCTTCTCTTGCGCATGCACCAAGTCAACCAGTTCCTGTCACTCGACCCAAGCGGCATAACACCACTTATGGTCACTCATCCCGGTGTACTCGTACTCGCACTCGTGGTGCCCCTTCCTCTGCCCAGCCAGTTATGGATCTGACTCGATTCTTCTCGGAACAAGCCCATGACAGGTATGATATCTTTGCAACTATTACGCTCCTTGAAGAGCGCATAGTGGATTTAACAGTGTTTCCCCCGGTGATTAAATCTCTTTTACGTGATCTCGGCTGTATGAGTACCATTAATAGTCTCCCTAGGTATGTCAAAAATCTGGTATTCGAGTTCTGGGCTCATCCTCCTGTTGTTAGGACAACCTCTATGTCTGTACCGGTCTGGGTGCATGGTCACCAATATGATTTGTCTCCCACAACTATCAATCAAGCTTTCGGTCTCCCAACTGGCAGCAGCTGATGATGATCTCGCTATTTTTCTCTCTGATGGTCGTATGAGTACTTGGGTGGATCTCCATATCAAACACTTTGCTCCTGATAAATCTGCATTATACAAGATATGCAGTCACAATTATTTGCATACCAAGAATTCTACCTACATGTGTAAGACTCGTGCTCGGTTTCTTTATCGGTTGTATCAACGTCTTCCTAACAACTTTGGCCGACTTACTTTCTCCCTGATTCTGCATCGTGGCTATGAACCTGCCAGCAAGTACTATTTTCCATTTCCTTCCTTGATGTTTTGGATCCTTTAGTGCCAGAGAACTGTGTCCCTTAACCATGGTGAAGGGCTGGTAACTGTTCCTATCTACAAGATGGATCCTCGTCTCGGAACACCAGTGGCTTCGGGGGATTATTTATGTAGGGCAATGTTGGTTGCTATTACCTTGTTGCAACAAGCACTCATAGGTAAGTTCCATTTTCCTCTGTTGCTTTTCCATTATATATTTGTTGGATGTTTTTGATTCAGTTGTGCTCCCAAGAAGGGGGGGGAGAACAGGAGGAAGCGGAACAAGTACCACAAGCAGATGATGATGCAGCAATCTAAAGTTTGAACCATTATTTTGTTTTTGTTATGTTTATGCAGTCTAGGTGAATGTTAAGTGTCAGACAAACTATTTTTCTTTTGTATCAACCTTTGTGGTTGTAATATTTTGAACATGGATGTCTGGATATGTTTCGGGCTGAGGATGAGAGGAGGCTACACGTCGATATCCGGATGAAGTAAGACCTGGTTCTAATAACTCAATCCAACTTGTGTTTAGAATTTGTGTCTGTTTGTATGATGATAATGAGGAATAATAGAGTAAAGAAAACAGAGTGCACAGAGAGTTTAAAAACAAGTTTTCATAAACAACTTTAAGCATGCGCAAAGGCGTAGAAGTCGCCTTGGTAGAGTGGTCCAAACATGGCTACATAGCTATTTCCTCTTATGTCAAAACAACTTTAAGCGTGCGGAAAGGCGTATACCGACTGGGCTTCAATTGGGCTTAGCCAAAATCTGGTTCTTCTATTTTTAGTAACATCACGTGCTTCTCACGTGACTCCCACTTATACCGACTTGGGCTTCAATTGGGCTTGTCTCACACTTAATTCGAATTGTCCAGATCCAAGGAAGACTAGTAGAAGTGAGGCCTGTATTTGCTCACACTGTTGTAAGTAGTTATGAAACATGTTTATACATTGTTGTTACATTTTTCTTTTTTTAAACGCCATACATTGTTACATATATAACTTGTTTTAGGAAAGAAAATGTTCAACTGTCAAAAACTAGTTTTCCTAAGAAATAGGGAATTGTTTTTTCCAAAATCATGATTGGCTTAGAAATGATTTTTGAAAAAACAAAAACTATAGTCTACTCTAAAAACTACTAACAGTCAAGACCTTATCTTTTAAATAAAAAAGAGTTGGAAGAAATATTGTCATTGATGAAAATAAGAAAACCGTTTTAAAAACGGTTTTTACAAAGAAACAAAAAAAAAACAACAAATAAAAACATAATTGACAAAAAAACAATAGATTCATGGTTCTTGGTTCTTGAGTCTTGCCAGTTCCGAATTAGTTCATGAAAGGAAAACCCATTTTATCCCATGGTAAGTCCGGGATTTTCACTTTAGCAAGAGACTCTTTGGTGACTTTTTTATTTTCTTCATGGATCTTCATTTTCTTCACCAGATCTATAGTTGGATCGTTAATCATT
>OVBE01009235.1:1875-16255 GCA_900406425.1 Iberis pinnata | reverse complement strand
GGAGAAGTTTCTAGTAGTGGGCTTATAATACGTGAGGGATTAGTTGCTAGGATTGGGCTTGATTAGTAGGCTTGAACATGTTGGATATCGAGAGAAATTGTAGAACCAGGTTGTGAAAGAGAGATATTTCTGACGAGCAGTGGCGGTGGTTGTTACACCGTAGAAACAGAGGTCCGATTTCAGCGTTGATAGCGATGAATGATTGGCGGCGGTGTTGAGGTAGTGGTGGTAGTTGTTATCGAGGGCTGAGCTGAGGCGGACAAATGAGGATTCCGGCATGGAGGAGGTTGCAGAAGGGAAGATGGAGTGAGTGGCACTACTGTCGGGAAATTGGGGAGTGGTTGTTCTTCTTCAGTGGGAGCAGTAGGTGATTGAACATATTCGACAAAGGGGAAGCTAGTCTCATCGAAGGTGACATGGCGACAGGTATATATTCTTTGTGTTGAGAGATGGAGGCACAAATACGCACTCTGTGTGAGTGAGTATCCTATGAATATACACCTAGCAGATTTGTCTTCAAGCTTATGACTTCGGTAGGGTCTGAGCCATGGATAACACGCACATCCAAATTCCCGAAGCTTGGTATAATTTGGTGGAGCTTGAAAGAGTTTCTGGAATGGTGAGATATTGGTAAGAACTGGTGTGGGTAGCCTGTTGATCAAATAAACAGCGGCGGAGAAGGCGAATGTCCAATATTCCTTGGGAATTGAGGCATGAGTGAGCATAGCAAGTCCCGTTTCTACGATATGCCTATGCTTGCGCTCGAAAACTCCATTGTGTTCTGGAGTATGTGGAGGAGATGCAAGATGGGAGATGCCACTGTTTTGAAGAAATTTTTGCAACGCGACATATTCGCCACCGTTATCGGAGTAGAGAGTACCAATCTTGTGTTGGAATCTGTTCTCAACCAAATTCTTGTACGTCATGAATACTTCCTTGAGTTAAGATTTCTGCTTCAATGGATAGAGCCAGGTATATCTTGTGAAGTGGTCTATAAAAACCACATAATACTTGTAGTGATCAACAGAGATAATACGAGTTGACCATAAATCAGAAAAGATGTATTCCAAAGGTCTGGTTGAAGTAATTGAAGTATGATAAAATGGTAGTTTATGTGTTTTATTGATGAGACAGCCATTACAGTACAAAATTTTTGATGAAGAAGAAGATAATGGCAATGAGAAAGTAGAAATAACATTGTTTAAAGTTGAAAGAGATGGGTGCCTAAGTCTGGAATGCCAAGACTTAAGACTAGTTTTAGAAGAGGGTATTGTGAAATAGGTTGCTGGTGAAGACAGGTTTGGCCACTCATAGTGTCCTCCATTAGTTTTCCCTTGAAGCAACTTGTCCCCCGTGCGAAGATCCATCACCTGAAAAGAAGACGGAAAGAAAGCAACCGCAACTTGGTTATCATTGCATAAACCATATACTGAGATCAGATTCTTGTGTATATTGGGAACACAAAGAATATTATGAAGTTTAAGAGGCTGAGATGGAGTTGAAAGAGTAGCAGAACCCGTGTGGGTTATATGCAAACCTGATCCATCCCCTATTAAAACCTCATCATTTCCAGAATAGGGTTGATGAAGCAACAGATTTGCGAGATCACTAGTGATATGATGTGAGGCACCGCTGTCCAGAAGCCATTGTTCATTGTTTGGGACTGTTCCAGTAGCAAGATTAGCCCTAGGTTGTGCATAGCCGTGCACCATGGAAGAACCACCACGTGAAAATTGAGCTTGATATTGCTGGAGTTGGCTGCATCTCTTGGCGTTGTGTCCATGGACACCGCAGATCTGACATTTCCCATTGTAGGGTTTCGGTGACCAGCCTTTGGAGTTCCTGTTATGTTGTTGTCCATTCCACTGATTTGAACGATGTTGGTAATTCTGAGGCTTATTACGGTGAGTAACCACATTCGCTGAGACTGGTGCTGTGAGTAGTTTGGCTTCATGGTTGAGCAATTTCTCATGGAGCTCCGGTATCAATGGTGATTTGTCACGTCCATCCATTTTTTCTACCACCGACTTGTACTCCTCGGGTAAGCCTCCTAAAATCTGATCCACTTGATCTTCATGATCAATAATTTTGCCCAAAACAGCCAGTTGATCAAATTTGGTGATGAGTCCTTGAATGTACTCATCAATTGTTTTGGTTCCTTTAGTCCACTGTTGTAAGTGATGTTTGAGTTGTTTAATATGTCCTCTGTTTGGCTTGTCATAGGTCGCAGAGAGTTGATCCTAGTTTTCAAACGCAGTGGTTGCACGAGAGACTATGGGCTGGACGGCAAGAGATATAGCACCAAGGAGAGCGCTATAGATGAGTTTATCCTGTCTTTTCCAGTGGGTGAAAGCAGGATTGGTGATAGTGGCACCATCAGTGACGAGAATAGGAGTTGGAGCCTGAGAGGGTCCTTCAAGATGTTGGACAAGTTCATAGCCATCCAAGAGAGCATGAACTTGTTTCTTCCAAACAAGGTAATTGGTGGTGGTAAGCTTCGTAACATTAGTCATATTGATGTTAAGAAGCTGCTGGGAATCAGAGATGGTTATTGTGTCTGATGAAAGGGGAGAAGAGTTATCAGAGGGAGCCATAGGAAGCGGCTGATTTTGATGAAGAAAGAAGAAAGAAGAGAGGAAAAAAAATTAATAATATTAGGGTATCGTGGGCTCTGATACCATATAGAATAGGTTTTAACTTATCATTCAACTGATATCTTTACAATGTTATATACAGAGACGTTAATTTAGATAAAGAAAATATAAGAGAGAATCAAGGCTGTGATTTGATCATCACACTATCTCAGGGATTGGAATATTGACTTTCCTTACCATGTTATTATGAGAGTACCTCCTAAAAGTTATCATGAGTTACAAATCGAGGAAGATATTATTGATGCACTAATACCTGTCCAAGAAGTGGATGATGATTTAGATAGCGATGATGAATGTCTTATGTGAGGGATGATGGTAAATACATTATAGTTGTAGAGTAGTCAAATGTAAAGAGCTTTTATTCTTGGTTTTGACATTTGTAATTTTGAAAAAATGAATGATTTTATAAAATTTTAGAATTTCAACTTATTTTATTTGTATTCTAATTTCAATTTAGATAATATTATAAATTAATTAAAATACAATTATAAAAAATAATATGAATATTTACTAAATATCAATAGTACATTTATGTTGCTATGTTACTGTAGTTAACTGCTATGAAATAAACATAATCATAATAAAAAATCACTGCTATGAAAACTGAAATCTAAAAGCTATTATATCATTTATTTATATCGTAAAACTCGGATATTGTAAAAATTTATTATGACGGATGAAAAAGTGCTACTGTTAAAAAAATAAACACAGCGTAACTTTAAATTGCTATGCAATGTGCCAGAGCTACTATTGCGGGACATCTCAGAGCGCTTTACGCGACGCTATGGATGAGTTTTATAGCGTTTATCGACCGCTAATAAAAATCCGATTTCTTGTAGTGACTATTATCGCCACCTAACTAACAACATGCTTTATACTCTAAATCTCAATCAATCAAACTATCAAGTCATATAAACCATATCATTAGATTCAATTAAGTTCAAATAGGTGCATTCTTACCTATGGGGTATCGATCAACGCACTAGAGTATCTGTCATTCATGATCCCCATACCACTTCGAGCATCGAGCTACTTCGGATCCCGTCCCTTTCTTCTCCTTTTCTCACTTCTTTTATTCATTTTTCTTTCTGCTTTTCTAAGCTTTGCTTTCGCTTGCTTCTTTTATTCTTCTTTTTTTCTTTTCTTTTTAGCAGCTTTATTGAAAGGAAGGAGAAGGGGATCAAAATCGTACTGAAAGAACTGTTGGTTTTACAGAGGGCTGAAGACAAAAATATCTAGCTCAAAGTATTCCAACACCATAGATAAGAGAATTTAAGATCAATTTAAGTTAGGGGTGGGGCGTTCGGATACCCATTCAGGTTCGGGTCGGGTTTTTCGGTAAGGAGATCTAGAACCCGTTCGGGTATTTTATAGTTTCAGGTTAGGTTTAGGTATTTTAACTTCGGGTTTGGATCGGGTTCGGATATCCATTCGGGTCGGGTTCGGGTATACCCTCTTGATCTTCTTTGGTTTCATCTTTGCATCTATGTTGCCCTTTAGAATTGTGTTCCTTGTTGAAACATGAGAATCTTCAACTATGACTTCATTAGCTACACTCTTAGCACTAGATTCTATATGAGATTCATGCTTCATTTTGACCTTCTTAACCATTGTGATTCTAGACGGTCCTTTAAGAGGGACTGCTGGGTAGTAATACCTCTTCTTGACTTTGGTAAGGGAGATACGCTAATTAGGTATATCAACCACAACTCCTACATATGCTAGGAAAGGTCTACCTATAACTAGTGGCAGATTTGAGTCCCTATTCATCTCCAAGATATAGAAATCAACATGAACTAGACAACCTCCTACTTGTACCAACATATTAGATATGAATCCAGTAGAGGTTATAGTGGAATCATCAGCAAGTTGAAAGGGCATCTTACATGGTTTAATACCTGAGATTCCCAATTTCTCTGCAATAGCCTTTGACATGACACTCACATTAGCACATGTATTGCATAGTGAGTCCTTGAATTCCAAGTTATCGATCAAACAAGGAACTACAAATTCCCCAGGATCTTGCATGTTTTGAAGTCTTCTTGGTGGATTTGGTGGCTAACCTATCATCTCATTATCCTTAAGGTTAGTTCTGGACTTTTTGGACTCAACCGGGTAAGGAATCTTCGGTTTATAAACTCGCTTTAAAATTGCTGCATTCTGGTAGGAGGGATTGACCGATCTCTGATGGGATCGATCGATCTCTTCTTTTTTCGAGTTTCAGACCGATGGATCGATCAATCTCTTTCTTCAGATGCTCCTGTTTCATATGGATCTATCAGTCCAAGTATATGGATCGATCGACCTAAACTTTATGGAATTTCCCGTGTCAAGGGATCAATCGATCTCTTCTTCTGCATATTTTTCAAAACGTTCAGAGCATGCAATTTCTTCATTTTCATCAATCTTCGCAACCAAATCCAAGGTTATTGACTTATAGTAGCCCTTTTAATTGTCTTAAACTTTCCCAGGGAGAACACCAGCTTATCTTTTCACAACTTCTGAAGTCTGACTTACTTGAAAAACGAGCTTCTTCACATGAGTGGACAATGACTCAAATTTTTTTTTTTAAGTCATTGTAAATGATGTCTAGTTTGACATTTAAGTTTCTTTCAGACCTTCCAAGATTTTTTTGAGCATAAATTCCATCTCGTTGTCTTGTTGAGGTTGAGATAATGGTTGAAACACAGGCTGAGATGGCTATTGAAAGACGTCTGAGTTGGAGTTCTGCACAAAAGACTGTTGTTGAGGTGGGTAAACTTGGTCTTTGGGGTTCGCTACATTAGTGCTTCTCCATGAGGGATTAGCCTTGTTGAACCCTGGATTGAATCCCTTATTGAAAACTCTATGACCTTGGCTATTGATATAGCTCATTTCCACTGCAACAACTTCATTATCTTGATCTTAAAAAGCAAAACAAGCTGCTTCTGCACTTTCAGCAAAGCTGACATGTTTCTGGTTTAAATTCTTGAGAAGCTGAGTGAGCAGTCCTTTTATTTCTGATGCTTTTCCTTTCAATTATGAGATTTCAGAGTTTTCAGAAGTAGTTACCTTCAATCATAATCTCGACAATGGTTACTGTTGCTTGCAGCTAGGTTCTCTATAAGTTGATAGGCATCACCAACATATTTGGTCATGAAATTACCATTGCTAGAAGTATCCAAAGAGAGTTGATACTGATGGTCTACACCCATGTAAAAGATGTTGAGCAGATTCAGCTCAGAGAACCCATGGTGAGGAAAATCACGAAGGTACTCCTTGAATTTTCCCCATGATTCATAGAAGAATTCTACAGGACTTTGCTGAAACTGAGAGATCATATTTCGCAGAGAGTTGGTCCTATTGGTGGTGTAGAAGTGGTTAAAAAACTTGGATCTACATTCATCCCAAGTCTGAATAGTTTACTGGAAGATATTTGAACCATCTGAGTGCCTTATCAGCTAGAAAATGAGTAAACAAGGTGCAGTATCAGTAGTCATTCGAAACTCCATTGAGTCAAATAGTGCTGCAAATATCTTCAAAGCTGTCGATGGTCCATGGGATTTTCAGAAGCTAACCCATGGAATTGGTTATGCCTAACCATAGTGAAGAGTTGGTGAGGTATCGTGAATTCTTGCCTAGGAGGTGGGTTAGGGCGAATGGCATTCCTGTTGGCAAAGAAAGCATGGGGATTCTTGAATTCACCTACAAGAGGGTGATTCTGGCCTGGACGATTGTTGGGAATAACGTTGTCAGCCATGGAGTTTGAGCGTTCTAACTTTAAGAGTTCTGTGTTACTAAGGTTGAGCAAGTCCTTGGATTTGTCAGATCTCTTGGTCATGCACCCATAACAATGAAATCAAGAAGAAAGAAAGCTTGAATACTGTAAAAACAAAAAATTCCTAGACTAAACTATAAAGAAAAACTTAAGAGGCACAATTGATCATCAGCAACTGCGCCAAAAACTTGATACACTAAGGTTTTAACCTAAATATATTCACTGCAAATGCACAACAAACGCAATAGTATGAAAGGGATCGAATCCACAGAGACCAAGAATGTACGACTCTCAATTTAAAATTGAATTAAGCTATGAACAGATAAAATACTGGTTGTGATTAGAATATGAAAATAACGATAAATTAAAAACGGTTGTAAAGCAAATAACGAAAGTGCTAGGCAATAGGGAATTCCACATGTATTTAGGTTAAAATTTAAGGTTAACATACATAATTTTCTTTGAAAATAGTTCTCAACTCAAAAGACGACAATAAACTAATCTTCTCCCGAAGTATTAGATCTCTATGTTTAAATTACTAAAGACAAACTCCCACCGTATTAAGATGATTCAAACATGCAATATAATTCATATTCGATATGTTCATAAGCCCCTAAGACAATAATCCCGCAAGCAAAGGCACTTACTCATCTAGACTAGGCCAGATCTCTAAACCAAATCTCTTTGTGTTTATCAATCTAAAATCAATAAACTAGATGGCCAATTTAATTTATGCATTAATAACAAGCCTAGACTGAGAACCCAACAATTTTTATCCCCTTATGATAACTCTAACAATTGTTATCCCCTATGATAAACCTAACAATAAAAAATGATTTCCTTGGAAAACCATAAAATATAACTAGTGAACTACCTAGACATTGAAAAGTAAACACAAATCATAATCAGAGAAGAACACATTCAAAATAAAAATATATTAAAAAGAAAATAGTTCATAATTCTTCTCCAAAAGGTTGGAATCCGTCTCTCTATAAAAGCTATGGAAAATAAAATAAGTGATGGTGAAAAATAACCTTAGCCTAGGGCTTTTATAGTTCTAAAAATAAGGAAAATAAACTAAAACCAATAAGAAAAACATCTTGATAAATATTGAGGGCATAATTGTATTTTTAGAAGATTTTAGTGATTTTTGGGTGCAGGGATAGATCCCTTTAGGGAGGTATCGATATCTTAACATGTGCTGCACGTGCTTCATCTGCGAGACAGCTTGACCAGTCTTCTGTAAAATCGCCATAGTTTATTATTGAAACAATGGATTGACTTCACACCACTTCCAGATGAAAGCTAACTCACGTGGATATCTTGTGTCAAAATTGCAGCTCAGTCCATCCATGGGAACATCTTCAAACATTGCTAAACTTCTGACCTTTCTGCCAGATTCTGCATCTGCATATGCTAATTTGCATCCAAAACATCCCGAACACCTAAAATCCTGAAAACATGCCAAAACTATAAGGAAAGCACTTGGATAATGTCAAATAGCAAGTATAAATACCCACTATAAAGCATTAAAACCGAGTGATATCAGATGTATATTTTAACTCATGCTTTTCTATATTTAATCTCTGTAACAATAAGGTTGTAAATATCTTGTGGCCTTTTTTGGATCGTATGAATAAGAAACACATCTCGAAGCTTCCTAGTGATGAAAATTTATACTCTTTTAAACAAGTCAGTGACTTTTTGGATCTTTTACTTATACTGTATACGAACTAATGAAATGTATCACCAAAGAAACTTATTACTTCATTATATTTTTTATCTCTTTCAGTAAGCTTAGTTATGTTTATATGATAAATAAAAATATTAATTCTTTGAAAGTATTCAAGAAGTTCGAAAATAAAGTAAAGAAAAATAGTTTGTTGTTAGGCATAAAACTTTTAGAAGCATAAAATATTCAAAAGTTCTCAGGAGTAAAATTTTATAGTCTCCTAATAAACCTTATAAGTTATTCAAGTATGAAAGTCTTATTAGATTCTTGAAAGATATGATCCTAAGGATAGAGGGAGACATGTTTTGTCAATTGATGTTCAAGAAATATAGACTTTTAAATCTTTTGAATTAATGGTATTGGTTTAATGGATTATATGATTACTGGTTTTGATAAACATGATTCGGCTTGATAAGAATGATAATGTTTCTTGCATTACGTTGATATCATGATATAGAGCCAAAAAGATTACATGAATTGATATTTTCATTAAAATTGGGAGATTGTTGGGAATATCCTAAATTTTTCAGTATCTACTATAGTAAAGTGGTAGTGTCAATGTTTGATAATTATATAATATTATATAATATTAGGTGGTTCTAATAGTTTTCATTGAGACCGCTTATAATCTAAAGTCTAGGAGTCAAATGCTATTATTATATAATCTTATAGGATCACAAGCAAACTATTTAAAGTATCCCTGAGACTTTTAGGATTTACAATTTATATGATCAACATAAATAATTATATATATATATATATATTATTGACAAGAATCAAATTAGATATATAAAATTAATTATATCAATTTTGACCATAAATAATTTGGATATTATACCAAATATATCTTTCAATCAAACATTATTAAAAATTAAGCTAGAGATCTAAATTTGTTTTTATAAAATTTTTTTATACGTGTTATCACGAAAACTATTTGTTCATCATCAAAAAACTATGTTTAGTTATAAGTTAAATCTACTTTTTAAAATAGAACTTTGCATATGAACATTAGTTGTGAGCATATAAAGATTTAGTTAGTTTTAGAAATCTTTATGTGTAATAATTCTGATAAAACCTCTATTTTCTATTGAGAAGGATTTCCTAATTTGTTGATGTCAAATATTAGAATCAACAATACACTAAGACAAGAAGGATTAATACCTTGTAAAGAAATATAACATGTAGGAGCACTGAATTTCAGTACATTTAAATTCTCAATTTGTCTACCCTGACCAATCATCAATTCCAGTGTAAGTTTCTAAACGAAATAATCAGTGGATGTGAAACTCACTTGTGTATTCAATGTTTTAGTTAACACAATCACACTAATCAAATAATACATGAATATATAGCACATTATGTGAAAAAAGAACATCAATCAATTGAATATTACATATGCTCATTATCTTAACTATGTAACCATAAAGTAAAGTGATAAAAAGTTCTATCTAAAGGTCTATATTGTGTACATATATTCTCATTATGTGTGACATGATGTATAGCACCAGAATCTACCATCCAATCAATTAAAAAAAACATGTGATTATGTAGATATAGAAAACCTTAACATGTCATAGTAATAATTATAGCATAGATCCAAGAATGTACATGGAATATGAGAAATAGCATGCGCGGAATTTTCTGTCAAAGAAGAAGGCTTATATGGATTGGTGTTGACAATTAAAGCTTGAAGTTTTGAATTAAGATAGGAAAACATAGTCTAAATTTGTTCTTAAGTCATATTTGCAATCGTCCCTTCAGTGTTAGTAACATCTGTATCAGGAATCTGAATTTTTGAGAAGAAACAAAATTTGTTGTTAACAACATTGTGCTTTTTCCATTTTGAACCATAACAAGGTGGATAATCATGTATTTCGTAACATTTGTCCACTATATGATCATTTTTATGACAATGAAAAAACTTTGGCCCCTTTTGATTGTTTCCAGTAGTTAACAAAGCTTAACTCTGATCAGGAATATAAGGTGCTTAAACTTGAAAGACAATTAGATTAATGAAACTCTTAGACTTAGAACCTCCTACAGTATGTTGACTCTTCTTCTTGATCAAGCATGTTATAGATCTCTTTCAAGCCTAGTCATGGTCTCATGTTCAAAATTCTACCTCTGATGTTTGCTACTTTCTCATTCAGACCCGTGAGAAACTAAATAATTTTAGTGGCTCAGCTTTTTGTATCAACTATTTTATATGATCACAGTTGCACTTCTTTAACATAGTGATCCTAGTATTAGCCAATTGTTTCCATAGTGTTTTTTGATATAGTATGTTGACAAATAAAGTGTACATTGTTTAAGAGTTGCAACAAATTGTTCTTCTTAGGAAGATTACTAATATTAAATTTAGAGGAAATGCCATTTCATATATCCGTACCATCCTCATAATAAAAATGCCCTCATAGATTTTTGACTCACAACCTTTAATATCAAAGCCTTAACCACTGTTACATCTATTCAAAATCTTGAATAAACTATCAATCTTATTCGGTCTAGATAAAGAGCCATCAACATAACTCAGTTTATATTTAGCATCTAAGCTCATCTTTATCCCAATTGACAAGTTATTATACTTTTTTTCATCTAACATATGAGTGATAATTCACAAAAGATGTATGATAAAAAAAAAAAATGAATGAAAAATGGACTATGCGCATTATCATATACTTCAATTTTTTTATATATTTCCTTATGATTTACTACGATCAGCCGAGCGATGAGGATACAAAGTTATAGCAATTGTATCTGATATAATAGGTAAAAGTATATATTGATCGTAGAGAGATTACAAAGTATATATAGAGTTTGTACATAACAATATGTCCTAGAATATAGGAAGTGCAACTAACATATCTTAATAGATATAGTCTAATACCCCTCCTCAAGTTGGTAAGGCGGAGCTATGGACACTCAAATTGGCTAATAGTCTTTCAAAAGCAGGTCGCGGAAGAGCCTTTGTTAACAAATCAGCGGGCTGGTCGGCAGTAGATATGTGTCGAGTAGAGATAAGTCCAGATTGAACTGCATCCCGAACCTGATGACAGTCAGCTTCAATGTGTTTAGTCCGTTCGTGAAAGACGGGATTGGCAGCAATATGAATAGCAGCTTTGCTATCCCAGAACAAGTCCATAGGTGCATCATGAGAAAGACCGAGTGTGAGACGAAGTTCCCGAAGCCATTTCAGTTCCCGTAGAGTGTAAGCCATTGCCCTATACTCTGCTTCAGCGGAAGAATTTGAGACAGTTTGCTGCTTCTTAGTTTTCCAGGATATGAGAGAAGAACCCAAATAGATCACAAAAGCGGATAAAGAACGGCGCGTAAGTGGACAAGCAGCCCAATCTGAGTCGCAATAAGCTGTGATATGTAGAGAAGAAGCAGAACGAAGAAGGACGCCCTGAGTTAGCATACCCTTTAAGTAACGGACCAAGCAAAGTGCAGCGGCCATGTGTGCCTTAGAAGGAGATTGCATAAACTGTGATAAGATATGAACAACATATGTTAAATCCGGTCGAGTATTTGTGAGATAAATAAACCTGCCGACGAGACGACGGAACTGCTCGGGATTAGATAAAGAAGGACTCTCGACCGAAGCTAGGCGATGATTGTGCTCAATTGGAACAAGCGATGGTTTAGCCGCAATCATTACGGCTTCACAAAAGATGTCATGAGCATATTTCCTCTGAGATAAGTAAATACCCTCCTTAGTCCGAGATACTTCGATG
Organism: Iberis pinnata; assembly: GCA_900406425.1. Taxonomy (NCBI): domain Eukaryota; kingdom Viridiplantae; phylum Streptophyta; class Magnoliopsida; order Brassicales; family Brassicaceae; genus Iberis; species Iberis pinnata. The sequence goes on along the minus strand of OVBE01009235.1, from coordinate 4,378 downwards.
CCGAGAAAGTATTTGAGCGGACCAAGGTCTTTCATATGAAAGCAACGGCTGAGGTGATCCTTGAAACTATCCAGCGCCGAGAGGTCATTACTAACGATAAAAAAATCGTCAACATAAACGAGGATGTGCAAGATAACCGCACCTCTAATCCAAGAAAACAGAGAATAATCCTTATAGTTTTGTGTGAAACCGTAGCTAAGTAGGGCTACGCTTAGCTTGGCGAACCAGCAGCGGGGAGCTTGACGAAGACCATATAAAGACTTGCGGAGATGACATACCTTCGAAGGAGAGCTGCCGGTGAAACCCGAAGGTAGCTGCATGTAGACCTCCTCCGAAAGATCGCCATGTAAGAAGGCATTGTGAACATCCATTTGATGGACAATCCAATGCTGAGATGCCGCAAGACTGAGTAGGTATCACATGGTTGTAATCTTAGCGACTGGAGCAAACGTTTCGTCGTAATCAGTTCCTTCCTTCTGAAGATTTCCCAAAACAACAAGACGAGCTTTATGACGTTCTAAAGAGCAATCAGAGTTGTATTTGAGTTTATACACCCATTTGCAACCAATGGCAGTCTTGCCACGAGGTAACTCAGTAATAGTCCATGTCTTGTTATGCTCCAAAGCTTTAATTTCCAATTGCATAGCATCACGCCACGATGCATCACAAACCGCCTCTTTGTAGGACCGAGGTTCAGAACCCGACAAAACGGAGGTCATGTATGCAACATGTGCGGCTGAAATATGAGGATTAGCATCAAAAGTAGAGATAGGGTACTGAACTTTACCCGAAACAGAAGACACACTAGGAGAGGAGAGTGAAGGCGCAAGAGCTGAGGAAGAGTGTACTATAGGAGTGACATAGTTCTTGAGAAGAACCGATGGCTTCTTCACACGTTGACCGCGGCCCAATAATTCTGGAAGTCTCGGAGAGGGCGGTGTAGGGTCCATATCAGGTTCGGCAGGAACAGTGACGGTTGTCGGAGCTGAATCCGCAGCGTCGGGACAATGAGAGATAGGTGCCGGAGAGTCACAAACCGAACCCGAGGATAAGTGCTGAACCGGAGATTGGATTATTGGAAGAAACCAATCATTATCATTGAGTGAGGTCGAAACAGTAGGTGGTGCCGAAGATGATGCTGAAGTAATGAGAGGAAACGTATTCTCATGGAAGATGACATCGCGACTAACAAAGAATTTCCCAGAGTCAATATCATAAAGGCGCCATCCTTTTTGATTATGTGGGTAGCCAACAAACACACACTTGCGGCTACGGGAATGAAACTTGTCACGACTTCTATCCCGAAAGTGAGCAAAGCACAAACAACCGAATGTACGCAAAGAGGAATACAACGGAGGAGATCCAAAAAGGAGTTCGTACGGGGTCCGACCTTGTAACAATTTTGTAGGTGTCCGGTTAATGAGGAAGGTAGTTGTGAGAATACTTTCACCCCAAAACTTGATTGGTAACTAACTTTGAAAAAGGCAAGCTCTAGCAACGTTGAGTATATGACGATGCTTGCGCTCGACACCTCCGTTCTGTTGTGGTGTGTTGAGGCAAGATGTCAGATGTAAGATGCCATTATCAAGAAGAAAGTCACGCATAGATGTGAATTCGGTCCCATTATCGCTTCTTAGAATTTTAACTGTTTTACCAAATTGTCTTTCGGTCATGGCGCAAAATTGCCGAAACAGAGTTGAGACTTCGGATTTTGCCGTCATGAGGAAAGTCCATGTGGCACGAGAAAATTCATCTACTAGAGTAAGGAAAAATCAAGCTCCACAAGAAGAGGGAACGCGGTATGGACCCCAAACGTCGGCATGAACAAGATGAAAACAATCGGTTGTTTTATTATCACTAAGGAAAAAACGACCGCGCGTTTGTTTAGCACGGTAACAAATCTCACATTGTTTTAGAGAGTCAAGATCACTAGAAAACTGTTCAAAACCAGAAAACGAAGCTAAAACACCAGGCGATGGGTGACCGAGACGACGGTGCAACAAAGCGGCAGAAGGAGAACTTGATGCAGCTTTGTGAACACGAGCAGTCTTGAGTCCCGTGAAATAGTACACTCCCTCGCGCTCTTCACCCGCTCCAATCAGTGTCCTCTTGAAACGGTCCTGAAGAAAGCACAAAGTATCAGTAAAGATAGCAATGCATCCGGTTTGCTTAAGTAATTTTGAAACTGATAAGAGAGTGCATTTAAAATCCGGTACATATAGAACATTGTATAATGCATAATCATTATTCAACTGTAATGTCCCGGTTTGAGAAGCACTCGACATGGTTCCATCAGGGAAAGTTACGGGTATGGTAGGGATAGAAACAAGATCGATAAGTAAGTTCTTGTTACAAGACATGTGGTGCGAGGCACCTGTGTCTATAATAACATCGCTCATATTGGCTTTACCAGACAATTTCTCGGTGGAAGGATGAGCTTGTTGAAACCTGATATTACTCGGTTTTAACGCTTTATAGTAAGCATTTATGCTTTCTATTCAAC
>OVBE01009234.1:0-16257 GCA_900406425.1 Iberis pinnata | reverse complement strand
TATACTATTGACTCAAAACAATTCTAAGTGGTGAGAGCCAAACCACCATAATTCTGAATTTCTCTTACAAGCGCAGTCTTTTCCATTCAACTCTTAAACAAGATCATCATCTCTTTTTTTTCTATCATCATTCTCATCTATATTTTGTCCATATTACATTACCATCAAGAACCAGAAATTGTTCTTCACTTAAAGTTGAGTTTCTGTCCAAAAAGCTTCATTCAAAGATAAAGATCCAAGGGGAATATAATCAGGATCATATCAAATGGGCATGCTTATAAAACCACTCTTGAAGAAACTAAGGAGTTGCAAAGGCAAGTGAATGAGTTGATGGCTAAAGGACACATTAGATAGAGCATGAGCCCATGTGCCGTAGCGGTCCTACTTGTGCCAAAGAAAGATGGAAGTTGGCGCATGTGTGTTGATTGTCAAGCCATCAACCAAATTAAGGTAAAATATGGGCATCCAATACCCAGGCTTGATGATATGCTTGATGAATTACATGGCTCATGTGTCTTTTCAGAAGTTGATTTTAAAAGTGGTTACCACCAAATTAGAATCAAAGAGGGAGATGAGTGGAAAATGACTCTTAAAACTAAACATGGCTTGTATAAGTGGTTAGTAATGCCTTTCGGGCTTATGAATGCACCTAGTACATTTATGCGTTTAATGAACCATGTACTTTGATGACATCTTGATTTATAGTAAAATTATGCATGAACATGTTAAACATTTGAAATCGGGTCTAGATGAACTAAGGAAGGAAACTTTGTTTGCTAACTTTAAAAAGTGTACTTTTGGATCCGATCACCTTGTGTTTTTAGGATTTTTTGTAACAGCTCAAGGAATCAAAGTAGATGAGGAGAAAGTGAGAGCCATCTGAGATTGGCCAACTCCTAAGAATGTTAGTGAGGTTAGGAGTTTTCATGGTTTGGCCGGTTTCTATAGAAGATTTTTGAAAGATTTTAACGCCTTCGCCGCACCACTCACTGAAGTTATCAAAATGGAGGTGGAATTTAGATGGGGAAAAGCTCAAGAAGATGCCTTTCAAACATTAAAAGGGAAGTTGACTAATGCGCCCCTAGTGTAGGCATTTGAGCCGTTTTGATGCAAGAGAAAAGACCAATTTCTTACTTTAGTGAGAAGATTGGAGTATCCATATGATATTACTCGGTTTAAATGCATAATAGTGGGCATTTATGTTTGCTATTCTGCATTATTCTGAGGGTTTTCATTTCTTATTTGGTAGATTTTCAAGATTCTAGGTGTTTGGGTCGTGTCGGAGCAAAACAATGCATTTCAAGAGATTTCAGGAGTTTCAAAAGAAATGAGCATAATAAGGAAGTAATGCACGATCGGGCAGCACATGTGCCCGATCGGGCATTTATCCCTGGAAAAATCAGAAGACCGAAATCAATCAGGAAAGAAGAGAAGAGTCGTGCAAAAACATAAGCTGCCCGATCGGGCAACCATATGCTCGATAGGGCACATCCCCGAGAAGAATTAGAAGTTTTCCAAATTTGCAATCAAGTCTTCAAGCTTATCCAAGTTTTTATTTTACCTTTTTAGTCTATAAATACATAATGCTTTAGGTTTTTTAGAACGAATCTTTATTTTATTTTTAAGAGAATTACTAAGGGAGAGAGGAGATTCAACCTTGTATTTGGAGAAGATTTATAAACCCTTTATAATATATCTCTATTTATTTACTATGTGTTCTATAATGATATTGATTTGTGATTGCATGCCAATGTCTGAGTAGTTCACTAGTTAGGTTTTAGGGCTTCCTAGGGAAATCAGAGTTTTAATGTTAGATTTATCATAAGGGGATAACAATTTTTAGGTTCTTAGTCTAGACTTGTTATTAATGCATGAATTAGAGTAGCTAACTAGTTCACTGAATTTAGACTGATAAACACAAAGATATTTGGTTTAGAAGTTGGATCTAGTCTAGATGAATGAGTGTTCTTGGTTGCAAAATTATTGTCTTAAGTGCTTGTAAACAATTGAATCAGAATTGTATTGCATGATCAATTATTTAAAAGATGGAGAGAGTTTGTCTCTGATAATTTGAGCATAGGATTTACTACTGCGATAGGAAATTAATCCATCTTTGTCTTTCATGTTGAGAACTATTTTCAAAAGAAAATCTCTCAATGATAAATTGACTTTCAATCCTGATTACCTGCAGTTTCCCTGATGTCTGACGCTTTTATTTCATAGTTTTAAACCGTTTTGATTACAGTCAACCTTATTATTTTTGCTTTAGCTTGATTCAAGATTTAACTAGAACATGTAATTTCTGGTCTCTGTGTGATTCGACCCTATACTTTGCTACATTGATTTGTTCTCTACAGTATTAGTTTTAGGATTTAAATTCTAGACCTATCACCATACTAAACTACCCAACCTATGACAAAGAGCTCTATGCTTTGGTCCAAGCCCTTGAAACTTGGCAACATTACCTTTGGCCCAAGGAACTTGTGATCCACACGGATCATGAATCATTCAAGCATCTCAAAGGCCAACATAAGCTGAATAAGCGACATGCTAGCTGGGTAGAATTTATTGAAACCTTTCCTTATGTCATTCAATACAAGAAAGGTAAAGAAAATGTTGTGGCCAATGCCCTTTCAAGAAGGTATAATTTGTTATCCACTATGGAAATTAATTTGTTAGGCTTTGATCAAATTAAGGCTTACTATTCCTAAGATCCGGATTTTAAAGAACATTTCAATGCTAGTTCAAGACATCATGGCGATATCAAGTTCTATCAAGATGATGTGTTCTCAATCTTTGAGAATCGGTTATCCTTACCTAATTTTTCTTTGAGAGACTTTTATTTTAGGGAATCACATGGAGGAGGCTTTATGGGACATTTTGGAGTAGACAAGACTTATCACATTCTCAAGGAGCACTTTTATTGGCCAAATATGAAACAAGATGTGGAGAAGTTTTGTAAACAATGTATTTTTTGCATCCAATCCAAAGCTAAAACTCAACCGCAAGGCTTGCACAATCCACTCCCTATTCCTCATGCGCCATATGTAGACATTTCAATGGATTTCATACTTTGCTTGCCTAGAACTGAAACTGGCCAAGACTCTATCTTTGTTGTAGTAGATAGATTTTCGAAAATGGCCCATTTCATTACATGCCACAAAACCGATGATGCTTCAAACATATATAATCTTTTCTTTAGAGAAGTGGTTAGGTTGCGTGGGTTTCCTAGGTCCATTGTATCAGATGGGGATACTAAGTTCCTAAGCCATTTTTGGAGAACACATTAGTCTAAGCTAGGAACTAAGTTAATGGTTTTAGTAACTTGTCACCCCAAATGGATGGGCAAACCAAAGTGGTCAATAGAACATTAGGAACTCTTTTGCGTGTTGTGATTAAAAGAAACACTGAGACTTGGGAAAAATGTCTTCCACACGTAGAGCTTGCATACAATCATTCCATGCATAGTGCTACCAAATATTTTCCCTTTCAAGTAGTGTATGGATTCAATCCATTAACTCCTCTTGACTTGTTACCTTTACCTCTTAATAAAGAAGCTAATGTTGATGGTAAGGCAAAGGCCAAATTTGTTGTTTCACTTCATGCGTATGTTAAGAAAAAAATTGAGAAAAGGACGAAGGCGTATGCAAAACAAACGAATAGGGGTAAACGAGAATTGATACTTGAACCGAGGGACTTGGTGAATATTTATTTAAGAAAAAAAATATTTCCTTTGGAAATAAAATCCAAACCTTTTCCAAGAACCAATGGACCCTTCAAAGTGTTGGAACGGATCAACTATAATGCTTACAAGATTGTTCTTTAAGGTAAGTATCCCATAAGCTCAACTTTCAATGCGGTTGACTTAATTCCTTTCCATGCAGATAATTCGGATTTGAGGAAAATTCATGTCAAAGGGTGAGGGGATGATCCAAATAAGCTTGAGCCAGAAGTGAACTGGTCCGAGCTAGAAGAGATCCGACCTGAGCCAAATGCAATCCAGCGTGAGCCAAATTCAGGCCTAGAAGGGAAGAAGCCAAAACTTAACCAGGACATTAGCAGCTCGGAAGGGGAAGAAGAATAGCCCGAACAAAGTGAAGATTTGGATGAAGATGATCGAGCCTGGCCCGAGAAGACCTGACCAAATATTGAGTCAATTGGGCCAGTTATCGAGCCAAACTGGCCAACTAGGCCAACTATCGAGCCAAACTGGCCAACTGCCGAGCCAACTGGGCCATCTATCGAGACATTTAGTCCAGCTATCGAGCCAAACTGGCCAATTTCCGAGCGAAACGGGCCAACCATCGAGCCAACTTGGCCATAACCTAACCGCATAGCCATCGTATCCAGATTTAGGGAATGAACGCCCAAACTGTGAAATACAAAAGATCTCAAGGAATATGTTTTGGAACAACAAGAAACAATCACATTCTTTGAAAAAACGCATTGGCTCCAAATCTAGTCGCGAGTAAAAGCTTGCAAATTCTACTCGCCCATGGGCGAGTAGAAAATTACGATTTCCACTCGCCAATGGGCCAGTAGAAGCTTGCACATCCTATTTTCCAATGGGCGAGTAGACTGTGTCTCGGACAACTCATCTCTCGTTTAGTGTCGTTTCAATTTTTCGTTAAATTTTTATGATAAGAATAGTAAAACTCATTTCTTTCGTATAAACTAAGAATTAATCACATGAAACAGGAACAGTTAACTTGAACACTGAAGTTACCTTAGAATACGATTAAATTAACGTGTTTAGATCTCGTAAACTTTTTGGCTTAGCAGAAATCCAGGACCTTTGGGAAAGTTAAGGTTTATTAACATTCTTTAACTAACGGAATTGGGTTCTGAGGTATTTCATTCCTCCTTCCAATATTCTCTACCCTTTGACAAGGATCACACTCGGAGATGAAGCTATGTGTGTGTCCTTGAACATGGTTGGCCACCATAGACCAGCTTGCAAAATCTTTTGAAAATTCTTGAAGGTCGCAAAATGTCCTCCATAGGTAGAACAATGACAATGCTCCAAAACTCCTTTCAGTTCTTCATCCGCAATGCATCTCTAAACAAACAATTTGAACCCTTCTTGTAGAGAAAATTCTCATCCCGATAGTAGTGATTTACATCAAATTTCTTCTTCTTGTAGGCATCAAAGTCTTTTGGTATTGCTCTACACACCTTAAACTTAACCATATCTACATACCAAGGTATTGCTTTTTTGGTTACCACCTCTTCCTCTTCAAATTCACAAGTATGGATCATTATGAGCTGTTCTTAATGCATATAATCATCAATTCGTACTGAATCATCTACTCTCATACTAGACAAGTGATCTACAATCCCATTTTCGATTCCCTTCTTTTCTACTATCTCCATATCGAATTCTTGCAATAGTAGGATCCATCTCAATAGCCTTAGTTTGGTATCCTTCTTCACATAGATGTGCCTTAGTGTTGCATGATCTGTGTAGAAAATAACTTTTGAACCAACCAATTAGCTTCTGAATTTTTCAAATGCAAAACATTGCTGGTAATTATTTTTCTGTTGTTGCATATTTCCCATGAGATTCATCCATTATTCTACTATCATAGTAGATCACATAAAATTTCTTGTCTATCTTTTGTCCCAAGACAGCCCCAACTGCATCATCTGAAGCATCACACATAATCTCAAAAGGATAATCCCAATTTGGAGCTTGTACTATTGGGGCAGAGACTAAGACTTCCTTGATGAGATGGAAAGCCTCTAAGCGTTCAGAATCAAAAATGAATTAAGTCTCCTTCCAAAGAAGCCTTGTCAAGGGTCTAGCTATTTTGGAGAAGTCCTTGATAAATCTCCTATAGAAATCAGCATGTCCAAGAAAGCTTATGATATCCTTCACTGTCTTTGGTGGTTGCAATTGCATCATCACATCTATGTTGGCTTTGTCCACTTCTATTCCCTTTTAAGAAATCTTGTGCCCCCAAAACAATCCCTTCTCTAACTATGAAATGGAATCTCTCCCAATTCAGGACCATATTCATTTCTTTACACCGGATAAGCATCCTGAACAAGTTAACTAAACAAGAGGAGTACGAAGAGCCATACGCAGAAAAATCATCCATGAATACCTCAACTATCTCCTCAAATAAATCCGAGTAAATAGAAGTCATACATGTCTGACAAGTAACAGGTGCATTACAAAGACCAAAAGGAATTCTCATATATTTGAATGTTCCATATGGACAAGTAAAAGTGGTCTTTTCATGATCGTTAGGGTGAATAAGTATTTGAAATAATCCACTATATCCATCTAGAAAATACTAATAGGGATGATTTGCAAGTTTTTCTAACACCCGATCAATAAAAGGCAATGGGAAATTATCATTTCTAGATGCAACACTCAACTTTCTAAAATCTATACACATCCTATGTCTAGTGATAGTTCTAGTAGGAACAAGCTATACAGTAATCCCACCCTTTTTAGGAACACAATGAACATGTGATATCCAAGCACTATTAGAGATAAGATAAATAACAAAAACATCTAACAACTTAAGAATTTTCTTTTTCACCACTCCTTTCATATTCGGATTCAATCTCCTTTGTGGTTCAATACTAGAGTAAGATTCATTTCCAGTCTTAATTCTATAAGTGCATAGACTATGTGATATTCTCTTAATGTCATCTAATGAATGCCCTAAGGCTCTCTTAAACTTCCTCAATTCATTCAATAGCAAATGCAATTCATCATCACTAAGTGCATCATTCACTAAGACATGATATGTGGAGTTAGATCAAAGAAATGCGTACCTTATCCCTCTGGGAAGTGATTTTGGGTCAACAGATGGTGCCTTTTGCTCAGACTAGTCTTCTGAGAAAGTTGTTTATGAAGTGGGTTGTTGAAGTGGTTTGCTTGTCCGAGTCTGGAATAAGTTTGTCTACTCCAGTTGCCAGCTCCGGTTTCCTGGTTTCCTTAGCAGCTGAGCACAGTTGTCTTTGTGATTCATGGACATCTTCAAAAGCTTTTTCAATATCCAATGGCTTGTGTGAGTCTAAAGTCATCTCATACCCAGGGATTCACTGTATAGATACCCCTTTTTTATATTCCTTGTTAATGTGGTATGGAGGTGATCTTTCTCATTCAACTCTTCCAATAACTCTTCAACAAGTTGATCCATTTCTTCTATATAGAGGATCTTCCCTTCAACAATTGGGTTCTTCGTAGCCTCTTGGATATAAAAAGTCATCTTTAGATCTTTTCCCATGTTCAATTGAAGCTTTCTTTTTTAAACATCTATCGTAGCTCCTGCTGTAGCTAGGAATGGTCTTCCCAAGATCAAAGGATCCCTGGCTCTTCATTCATCTCTAATACCACAAAGTCTCTAGGTACTTCTGCCACTCCAACCTTGATAGGCAAATCCTCTAGTATTTCATGGGGAATTCCAACATATCTATCTGCTAATACCAAAGATATGTTTGAAGAGTTGAACTTGTTGAAACCTAGCTTCTTTGCAACCAAAAGAAGCGTTAGACTAATGGATGCACCCAAGTCGCATAAACATATATTGAATGTTGGAAGACCTAGTGAACATGGCAAGGTGAAAGAGCTAGGATCATAGATCTTCTTTGGGATTCTTGTCTTTGTGATTATACCACTACATTCTTCACTTAGCACTACCATTCCTTGGATCTCTTTACCTCTTTTAGTGATGGCATCCTTCATAAACTTCTTATATGGAGGCATTATAGTGACGACATCTAGGAGTGGAACCTTGATCTCAATATCCTTCATGTATTTCTCAAATATTCCCTTGTATTTCTCCATTATCATCTTCTTAAATCTTGATGGGAATGGTAACTTTGGAATGTAAGGTGGTGGAACAAAATGTGTTTTCTTCTTCTGTAAGGCATATGGTTTTTTAGCAGAGACTGGTGCTTAGGAAAGAATCCTTGATTTTGTTGTTGACCATAGTTGATGAAAGACTTGGCCTGTTGTTGCTGTTTTGGTGGATAGGCATGATTTTGGGGATTCACTACATTGTTGTTGCGGTAGGAAAGACCGGGGTTGTTTTGTAGTTGATAAATCCCTTGTTGTAGCCCCCTTGGTTCTGTAAGTAGATAATATCCTTGTGTTGATCATTCTCCCCAACTTGGATCTGAACTTGCTCCTACTCACTAATAAAATGAACTTGTTGCTGTTGTGTAAAAAGGATCTTATCCAACTTATCATTCAAAGCCTTGATGTCCTTCTTAGTTTTTTCTTCAGAATCAGTACTCCCCTGAGGAAGATCATAGTCTTCATTGTAGATCGCATCAAATTGAGCCAAATTCTCAACTAGTTCCCAACCTTCTTCCACATTCTTGTTCAAAAAGTTGTCATTGCTTGTTGTGTCAAGAAGCATCCTTATATGGTAAGACACCTCTGTAGAGAGTGCTAAGAAGTGATTCCTTGCTGAATCCATGGTAAGGACACTGCAATTCATAGCTTTTGAACAGCTCTCAAGCCTCATAGAGTGTTTTAGCATTCTTTTGTGCAAAAGCAGAGATTTCATTGCGCAACTTCGTTGTTCTTGATGTACAAAAGAAGTTGGTAAGGAATGCTTTCTTGCAATCATTCCATGAGGTAATAGAATTATGAGGAAGAGACTTCTCCCATTGATGGGCCTTGTCGCCTAGAGAGAAAGGAAATAGTCTCAACTTGAATGCATCTTCACTAACCCCATTAATCTTTGTGAGACCACAAAGTTTTTCAAACTCATCGAGATGGTGTAGGGGGGTTTCCATTGGTAGCCCACGAAACTTGTTCCCTCGAACCATAGAAATCAAGCTATGCTTGATTTCAAGGTTATTATTGTTGGCAGCAGGTGGAACAATCTCTTGGCACTGAATGTGTGTAGGTGCATCCCCAACACTAATAATTCACCCAACATTAGGAGGTACATTTTGGTCAGCCATTGATGGTGGAACTTGCTGATCCTATTGAAGTACTGTTAACTTGTCTCTTTTCCTCTCTAAATTGTCTTGGTGAGTGATTGGTGTTTTCAAGATAGTGTAAGAGGTTTTGATTTCCTTGGGATCTTGTTTGCATACCTATTCTCAGCTAGAGTGGTCATTGACTCTAGTGGGAGCCACTTCAGAGAATCAGACAATGTTGTATGTACATGAAAACAAAGAAAACAAAGTGACTGAAAAACGGGATATGTAAAATTAACTTGATATCAATAGATCTATAATCCAGAATGTAACAAACAAACACCCAATCGGAAACACGCCAAATTGATAGTAGGATTTTTCAGTGTTTAACTACTTCAATTTCTAATGCACTATCATGTTATCATTCTGAATGGTTGATGTTATTAACCAATCTAGATGTAGTCAAACCCTATTAATTCAAGACAAATGGTCTTTAAAACAACAAACTAACAATCCTAAACGAACATAACAATCATGGAAATGAAGCTAACCATAATTAACTTGCATGTATTAAGCTAAAGCTAAACATACAAACAGCAAGTTAACAAGTAACAAATGGGAAGATGAAACTTAAAACGATTAGAGAATAAAAGTTTCTAAGGATGGGGGTAATTGATTAGTGATCCTCCTTAATCTACCTAGATGTTTAACATACCTAAAATAAGAGCTAATCCCTAGACAATAGACTCATGAATAATCAGATTCAATCTCTTAATAAATACTCTCAAGCTGAGTAATTCCATACCTAATTCTCATTAACAAAACACTACCTAACAGGCATGAAGAAACAATATAAAGTCAATAAAAACCCTAAACAACCAATCTCTTGTGATAGGAATGTAAATCTCTAAAATCATTTGATTTAGACATTTTTTCGAACACCTTTTGGGTATGGAAATGCCTAAGATCATATTTTAATTGATCAGAGAGAAATAAGCATTAAGAGCAACGAAACAAAAATGATTAATGTAATAACAAAGTTAAACACCTAGGAGATCAAAGATTCAACACTCATGATGAACACAAAATCACTAAACCCAAAAAATGAAATAACTAAGCAAATCATCAAGATCCGTGTGAAATTAGTGAAAATAACAAGTATCGAAAGCAGCAATGCAATAGATTCGATGATCAATGATAAAACTCTAAAGAATAGCAAGAACTCTCAAGAACACAAACCCATAAAATGATAAACAAACCCAGAAAGTTAAATGAGAATGATATTCATGAAGATCAATCTTTAAATAACATGTTTACACAAGATTAAAAGGTTAAAAAAACAAATAGATCTCTTACGGAATGACCAACAATCTGAAGAACTACTGAACACAAACCTAAAATTGAAGAATATAAGCTAAAGATCAATATGCAGAAGATATTCATGATTCTTAAACTAATGTGAGCATAAAGCAACAATAATCATCAATAAAAACATAATATATTGAAATATATTGGTCTGATCATCCAAGAACATCAAAGGGGAAATACAAAAGAAAAACCTAAGATAAGAAAATAAAATATAGATTAAGCTTGAAAAGAGGCGAGTGCATTACTTATATTGTGGTTTAGAAAAATCTAAACCATTAAAATAAAAAAGATAAACTTCGAATAGCCAGGCTTGGTTTGTGGCTAAGTCATAAAAACGAGTCTAAACTTTGGTTCGACAAAAAATCTGCTTGGCTCGGCCACAAATGGAGTGTTATGGCCGAGTGATAAGACTTGGTCTTGAATGATGCTAAACTTGGCCAATGTATGAGTGTAGTAGCCGAGTGGTAAACTTGGTCTTTAAATGATGCTAAGCTCGTCCAATGTATGAGAAGTAGCCAAGTGAGTGTCTTGATCTTTGAATGCTGCTAAGTGATATTACTCGGTTTTAACGCTTTCTAGTGAGCATTTATGTTTTCTATTAAGCGTTATCCGAGTTTTTTCCTTCCAATTTGATACCTATTACAGGTTTTCTAGTTGTTTGGGTCATTTTGGAACAAAAAGACGGATTTCTGCACGAAACGGATGCAAATTGATATATGCAGATGCAGAGTCCAGCAGAAGGGTCAGAAGTTTAGCAATGTTTAAAGATGTTCCCAACGATGGATGAATCTTAAATTTTCATACAAGATAGCCACGTGAGTTAGCTTTCATATGGAAGTGGTTTGAAGTCGATTCATCTATGCAATCAAAAGTTATGGCCATTGTACTGAAGACTGGTCAAGCTGACTTGCAGAAGAAGATCGCGAAGGAATACAAAAAAGTGCACGATCGGGAAAATAAGTGCCCGATCGAGCATTTTCTCCTGGAATACCCGAGAACAAGTAGAAAATTTCCAAAATTTGCAATCAAGTCCTCAAGTTTACCCCAATTTTCCTATTTCAGTTATTTTACTTTTCTAGCCTATAAATACATTATGTTTTAGGTTTTTAGAACTTAGGCTTTATTTTGATTAGAGATTTTACTGAGGGAGAGGAGATTCAAAACTATGTATTTGGGAGAAGATTTATGAACCCTATTTCAATATCTATTATTATTTTGTATGTCCTTCAATGATATTGATTTGTCTTTGCTTGTCAATGTCTGAGTAGTTCACTAGCTAGGTTCTAGGGTTTCTCAGGGAACTCAGGGTTTGATTGTTAGATTTATCATAAGGGGATAATAATTGTTAGGTTCTTAGTCTAGACTTGTTATTAATGCATGAATTAGATTGGCCATCTAGTTTATTGATATTAGACTAATAAACGCAAAGGGATTTGGTTTAGAAGTTGGATCTAGTCTAGATGAATAAGTGATTTTGCTTGCGGGAGTATTGTCTTGATTGCTTATGAACAATTCTATCTGATCTGTAATACATGTTCTATTATTTAAAAGATGGTGGGAGTTTGTCTCTAATAATTTGAGCATAGGGTTTAATACTCCGGGAGAAGATTATTCCATATTTGTCTTTCATGTTGAGAACTATTTTTCAAGGAAAATCCCTGCATGATAAAATTGACTTTCAATCCTGATTACCTGTGGTTTCCCTGATGCCTGGCGCTTTTATTTTATAAGTTTTAAATCGTTTTAATTTACCGTTTTGATCACTATCAATCTCCTTATTCTTGCTTTAGCTAGATTTGAAACTTAAATTGAACGTGTACTATTCTGGTCTCTGTGGATTCGATACCCTATCTATGCTACATTGAACTGTTCTCTGTAGTACTAGTTTAGGATTAAATTCTAGACCTATCACTAAACTCAACTATTGTCCGAGTGTAATGGTCGAGTGAGAAGACATGATCTTTACTGAAAGTTCTTGGCTCAGCTAATGGCAGAGTTAACTAGCCACTTCAACACTTCTCTCCCTTCACACTAATTCCATGGTTCCAAAACGTTTCCTAAGTACCTGAACACATCCAATATGCACATATATGCAATCCTAGTGCAAAACTACTCTAAACATGCAATCTTACTAGGAAAGTCTATAAATGCAACCTATTCATAACAAAATGAACCTAAAAATGATTATAAATGCATACCTAAAACATGTAAAATACAGAGACTTCAGTAAACACCATGTACAATTACTTGAACAACAATGTTGAGTCATTGCCTGCTCATGTCAAGAAGCTCGATCTATAAGTAACTCAAACAACTGATTCTGTGAGGAGACAAGCTGGTATTCTCCCTAGGAAAATAAAGATAACCCGAAAGGACAGTAAAATTCAATATTTACAGACTTGATTGATGAAACTGATGGGATTGAAAAATACGCAGATCTGGAAATTCTTGAAAAATATGCAGACATTGCAGATCGATCGATCCACCACAGAACTATCGATCGATCCACCAAGGAACGATCGATCCACAGTAACAAGTGAGTAAATGAAACTTTAACCAATCAGATCCTAAGGATGGGGTATTGATTAGTGATCCTCCTAAATCTACCTAGATTCTTAACACACCTCAAACATGAGATAATCCTTAGACAACAGACTCACAAACAACCAGATTCAATAGCTTGACAAATGATCTCAAACTAAGCTATATCCAAATATAATTTCCGTTAGCAGAACACAACCTAGTAGGCATAAAGAATCAGTCTATTAAAGTCAATAAACACCCTAATCATCCAACACCTTGGGTTAGAAACGCAAATCTATGAAATCAGTTGGTTCAGACATTTCGTCAAACACCTTCTTGGTGTGGAAATGTCTAAGATCATATTTCAATTGATCAAAAAGAAATAGGCGTTAAGCACACTGAAACAGAAAGAAACTATGCAAAAGAAGCTTAACATCTAGGAGATCAAAGATTTAACACTAATTTATCCCTTCTTTAAGAACCCAGAAACAACTCATAACCCAATATGAATACAAACAAAAAAATGAAATAAATAAGCAAATCATTAGGATCATGCTGAAACTAGTAAGAATGATACGTATCAAATGCAAATATGAAGTATGTTTCAAATGAATTAATCAAACACTCAAGAACAACAAGAAGAAAAACCTAGAAAATGATGATCAAACCGAAAAATGTAATAAACATGATATTCATAAGATTCACCCTTAGATTGGCAGGCTCAAATAAGATTCAAAGGTAAAAACAAAATCGATTGGAAGTGCAATGATCAAACTTCATAAACTTTCAAGAACATAAACCAAGAAAATTAAGCTTGTATTCATAAATCAATATTCACCATATATCCATGATCCTAAAGCTATGATAAACATCAACCAATCAGGATCAGAATCAAAAATAACTTACATTGCAAAATATTGATCAAATGATCCAAGAACATCCAAAAGCATAAAACATAGAGAAAACCTGAAAAAGAACATAAAAACAAAGGATAAAAAAAACTGGAGATGTAATTAGAGTATTTATAGTGGTTTAGGAAAATCCTAAAGCACTAGAAAAATAAACATACAAGTTTTCGTGCATGGCTTAGCCAAGAGCCGAGTGGCTTGGCCGAGTGAAATCTTTATCTCAAGCTTTGGATGGGTTCGCTCGTGCTGATCCGACTAGAGCAGCCGCTTGAATATATTTTGATTGGGCTGGAAACTAGTTCACTCAACATTGGTACAAGTAGGTTGGCCGAGTAGGGTTTTGGCTTGGCTGCAATAATTTTGGCTTGACCACTAACCGAATAGATGGTTCGAGTGGCATATTTTGGTCGAGTAGAAATAAGCTTGGCTCTGAAAAAAGCCAAGTGGTCGAGCCACATAGAATATTTGGCGAGATGCTGGAAAGGTTTGACTCGACATACGACCGAGTAGTGTAGCCGCTTGGACAGGTTTGGCCAAATATGGAAAAGCTTGACTCGGCCAAGTGTAGAGTGTTGTATCCGCTTGTGATCATGGCTCCGCAAGAGAAAGTCTTCACTCAACCACATTCCTAGTGGCTTGGCTAAGTTTGGGACATGGTTGAGTGTTGGACTTGTCTTGGCTCGGCCATTGGCCGAGCGATCAACCCGAGTGAGAATGTTGTCTTGAGATGGAGTGGACATGGCTTGATTTAAGGTTGAGTAAGAGAGTACGAGTGGGGTCTTAACTTGGGCTTGATTCTTCTTACTCAGCTATATGCCGAGTAAGCTGTTCGAGTGAGATTTGGCCATGGCTTGCCCAAGTATCAGACTCGACTACTGGTAGATTAAGTTTCCCAACGTAACACTTTTCCATCTTCACTTTGTCTTCATGGTCCCAAATGTTTCCCAAGTACCTAATTAATCTCTCAAGTGCAATATGTATGCAATACTCATGAAAACGTAACCTAAACATGCGAAGTGACTAAAAAGAACTATTAATGCAAGAAAATGATGGCAAACCAGAAACAAAGTGATGAAAAATATATGCTTAAAATAGGTAAAATATAGAGAAATCACAAACCCTCTAAGGTACCTCTTAAGCTTGCTAATGATTCTACCATATCTTTGAATGTATTCATCTCTGATATGTTGGTGCAAGTTGGAGTCTATTTAGTTCCTGTAGATTTTCATGTTTTGGATATGAATGGGAATTTAGACAAGCCCTTAGTTCGAGGAATGCCTTTTCTAGCATATGAAAGAGTTTTTGTTGATCTTCTTAATCAGCGTATATCCCTAATCAATGTCAAGAAAAGGGATTTCTACTCAACAGTTCCTGCAAAACGTGTATCTAGAATCACTATGGTTAAAGAATAGTGGATTATGATTGATACTGAGATTGAACCTAGTGATAAGTGTGAAGCTAATGAACTTATATGATATGATCCTGGATCAAACTCTAATTAAAGGCTTGTGATGGTGCGATTTTTGTGATGAAAAACCGAATGGAATGGATGGAAAAATCAGTGTGGTATGTTGTTGAAGGCGATTTGAATGATGATGATAGTGCAGGCTTTCTGAATCTCTTACAAATATAGATTTCCGAGATTCTAAATCCAAAGAGCAAAGACTTTATCAATTGTTCCAAGAACAAACATGAATATCAACTAAAACTTTGCTAAGGAGAAACAAAGATCAATGGTTTTGGTTTAAAGGCACATGAGCCTTGTTGATACCATGTTTAGTAACTGCCCTGAAAGCCCATTTCGACTCAAGGCCCAGCTGGACGCCGGCGTGATGAAGAGAAAGGGCCCAGGAAGACGAAAGCTATATGGGCCGACCTGACGAGTTGGGTTGTCCAGCTCGTGGCCCATTAGGTTAAATCTATGTAATTAGGGTTTTTAACTTATGTCTCCATATAAATACTAATGTAATCACCCTTAAAATGATATATGAAATTCTTCTAAGCTTTGACCCACATGATCTAAGACCTAAAATTATTTGTTAAGTCTTGATTCAACAGTTGGCGCCGTCTGTGGGGACTATTTGCTAGAAGAAATTCGTAATTTACTTTTACAGGAAGAGAAGGAATCAGCAATGACCACGGGATCAACCGAAAAACCGCAAGAAAACCTTATCGTCGATCTGGAAAATAAAGACGACAACAGCAAAAAGACGGCAGACGGGACAGGAGCCGCAGAACCTACCATGAAAGACCTGCTGGAGCAGATGCTTGAGCAGCAAGAAGAAACCGCGAGGCTACAAGCTGAGTCGCAAACCCTAAAAGCACAGCTAGAAAATATCGCCACATTCCGCAGGAGGGAGAGATCTGCGCAACATCTCGCAGAACCTATTCGAGACGTCGTACCAACTCCAGCAGATTCAGAAACTCCGCCGATGACGCCAAGATGAGAAATATCCGCGAATAGCTAAAAATCATGAGCTCACAGGTACACCAAGCCACCAGCTCAGCACCGGATATCACTCGTGCCATAGAGGAAACTCAACGAACCCCCTTCTCAAGGAGAGTA
>OVBE01009233.1:0-16257 GCA_900406425.1 Iberis pinnata | reverse complement strand
CCGAAATTTATATACAAATCGATAAAACATTCTTCATCAAAATACGGGTTTCCACACCTTCTCCCTTTTGCATTTGAGCATCTCCTGCCGAAAGATGTCCATGAAGTCGTCGCATGTATAAATGTAGTTATATGTGTGTATTTTACTTATATGTTATAAATTTGTTTTAGTTATATAGTTATTTGTATCTACAGCGATTAAGGCATTTTTCCGTGACATTAGCCAAAGGACACTTACCGCGGATGGTATTTCCACGTTACAGAGGAGTATACCAATGATCCTTTGCGATTTAGAGAAGATTTTCCCACCGTCATTCTTTGACGTTAAGGAACATATAAAGGTTGACCTTCCTCGTGAAGCAGCACTTGATGGCCTGATTCAATATTGGTGGATGTATCTTTTTGAGAGGTACATGTTCTACCTGAAGAAGAAGGTCAAAAATCTTAGTAGAGTCGAGGGGTCTATTGTGGCGCAGAGCATCAACGAAGAAGCCGCAAATTTTTTGGAATATTACTTTCCAAGGGTGTGGCAATGAGAAGCCATAGGATATACATGGCAATGCTTCGTGGTTACTTCCCGAACAAATCTGAGGATGAAATAGAATCTCATAAACAAGAAGAGTATTAAAAGTAGCTACAATATTTTGTAAGTGTTTGTTTAATTGCTAACAATAAAAACATGTTTCCACATCTTCTAAAATTTTACAAATTTTTATATGTTTATAGATTCAAGAGGAAACATCTACTGGACGAGTGTTTCCCACCTGGTTGCTTGAAATCGCGAGAGGGCCGAAAAACATTGTTACATCATACCCAAGATATTGCACTAAAGGATCCACATTCAAGGTTTATGAATTGGGTAGGGAAAGGACAACATTATACCATGACATTTCGTCTACTTCCAGAGATGTGTACTATGGCATTCTTCAAGAGATATTGGAGGTCCGATACTCAAGGATGTTGAACATGCATTGTGTTGTCTTCATGTGTGATTGGTATGATCCAACTGATGGTTGAGGTGTCAAAGTAGACAAGTTTGGCGTCACCTCAATAAACCCCCGCATAAAACTTGGGAAATATGATCATTTTATTCTTGATTCACAAGCAGATCATGTACAATTTTCATTAATATTGTCTTTATTTAATACCTCCTTATCCCGTCAGTATAACATACTAATGGTCAACAAATGTGCAGGTATCTTACATTAGGTACCCACACATCTCAGCTAGGAACGACCCTTGGATATCGGTAATACAAGTCAATTCTAGAAGAATGATAGAAGGCGTTTATGAGCATAAACCGCTATTGCCGATCGGAAATGGTTCAGTAGCTGAGATTCAACCTTCTATGGACGTAAAACTTGTGGTGGACTTCACATTTTTTTGGTGATTTAGACGTCGTTATACATGACGTGAACGAGCAGCCCGACGACGAATTTCAAGATGACACGGATTCATCTCCTTCAGATTATTCATCATCGTCCGAGTAGTTTATAATTGTCTCTTTATTTTTGTAGTAATTTTCTTTTATATATATATATATATATATATATATATATATGTTGTTGTATATGTAGTTGTTTAAATTATTATTTTTTAATTATTGAAATTTCTGACGGATAACCCTAAACCCGTCAAAAATCCGTCAGAAATGTCATCAGTAACTTCATTTTAGGGATTTAAAACCCTAAACATTAGTTCGAAGTTGGGTTTTCAAACCATACACCATAATTATGAATAAATTCATATAGTTTTGGGTTTTTACACAAGTCTGAACAAAGATTCAAACGTTTTTACGAAACTACATAAACACATGTTAATATCTGAAAGTGTTTATGAACTTACATTATGATAACTTGTAACTTCAAAATAATTAAACGTGGAAACATGGACAATGTGATTGTGTTAAATTAGTAATACATTATGATAACAAATGTACTTCCATTAAAACATAATTGGAACTATAATTACGATTACAAAAAAAATTAAACCCTAAACAAGTCCCTAAACCCTTTTTTACAGTTTCTGATGGATTTCTGACGGGTTCTTATGCAGATCGTCAGAAATCCGTCAGAAATATATTTCATCAGTTCTTCACAATTTCTGATGAATTTTTTACGGTCGGCATAAGGACCCGTCAAAAATTCGTCATAAACGTCAACCAATCACATGTCATGTATTTCTGACGGGTAATATTCGTCAGAAACTGTCTCCGTCAGAAATCCGTCAAAAATATTGACGGATCTGGGGTTTTTGTCGCGTTCCAACTTCCCAAAAATTTTGGAAACCTTCGAAATTCAATTTTTTCTATTTCTGACAGATTTTTGACTGATATGCCCGTCGAAAATCAAAATATAACCCAAAAAACCAGATTTTTCTTCTTCATTTTGCACGCAAGAAACAACAAAAAACTCAAAATCCTCTCAAAATCATCAAGAAACAACCAATAAAATGGTTAATCCAAACTCCATGTAAGTATATTAGGTTGATTTAAGTATTTTTTAAGTTTTTACAGAAGTTAAACAGTTAGTTTAGGAGATTTGATTAGTTTAGGGATTTTGTTAGTTTTTGGAAATATTTGAGATTTTGATTTAGATTTGTGTTTTCTGAAAGTTAGAAAGGTTTAGGGTTTAGGGAATTATATATTTTGATATGTAACAATGTTTAGGGTTTAGGGTTTAAAAATGATTAGGATTTAGGGTTTAATGTTATGTATTTTGTGAAATTTAGAAATGTTTAGGATTTAAGAAATTACATATTTTAATATTTAAAAATGTTTAGGGTTTAAGGTTTAAGGTTATGTATTTTATGAAATTTAGAAATATTTAGTGTTTAGGGTTTAGGAAAATGTATTTTGTGAAATTGAGAAATGTTTAGGGTTTAAGGTTTAGAAAATTGTGTTTTGCAAATTTATAAATGTTTGAGGGTTTAGGGTTTAGGAAAATATGTTTTGCAAATTTATAAATGTTTGGGGTTTGGGGTATTGTATATTTTGATAATTTTTTTTAAATTTTTTTATGAAATTTATATTAAAATATAATAATTATAAAAATAATATAGAAATAATAATTATATGAATTATAATAAAAAAATTTGAAATTTAATTTAATTTGTAAACTAATAACAAATTTCAATGACCGTAATTCTAGTAATTACAGTCATTTTAGATATCAGGACGAGACTTTCAGCAATAGTAGGGCTCTGGGGGAAGGTACGTCCTCCACAATCCCCATTACCCACCACCTGAGGTTGATCCCTAGGATCTGCAGGGAGCCCAGCATCTTTCGCGGATGCCGATCGAACAGCTACTGCTCCAACCGAGACGGAAACGGTTGCCTTTTCTGGATCCCTCTTGCAGGGAAGGTACGACATGGTTTCTCGCTTCAGACAATGGAATGACGAAGTGCATCATGAGATTAATGCACAACCTTCTACGCCATCCTTACCCGAAGTTCAAAAAGATGCTTCCTGAGGATCGCGAGTATTAGTTTTACTGCTTCGCGGTAAGAATCTTATTTTCAATGCGTTTTTTAATTTTAGATTCAAATTATAATTTGCTAACTTTAAATTTGTGTGTCATGTAACTGAAATACAACCGGAGCCATGCGATGACAAGTATAGTGAAGAAGGAGTTCAAGAGTAAGGCGGAGAAAGTTTCCAGCAACCATATCTACTCCTGGAAGGATACGTGGATGAAGGAAGGGAAGCAACATTTTGGGATGCCCAATGGACTACATGGCTACATCACGTACTGGAGTAAAGAAGGGACTCAAAGGTTATCCGTCATGAACAGGGGCAACCGACTGAGCCAACGTGATGGGAGGGGGATCGCTACGACGAACTCTGGTGCGAAGAGTTCATTCATCCGATAGGGAGATCTGGTACGTATGACTATCAATACTAATTTTTAAATTTCATATAAGTTTATATTTTAAACTTTTGATTTTTGAACAGAGACGTAAGAGATCCCCTTGGAGATGAAGTATGAGGTTGTTTCTCAGGTAAGTAAAATTTATATTAATTTACATACTATTTCAAATTGTCTATACTAATATAATGTTTTTTTTTGTTTCAGGAGACGAAGAAGTCAAAGGGTCGCATGTTGGGGTTCGAGAACATGGATGGGTACCGCTTTCCTAGATCGGGATCCTGACCTTTAAGTGATCCTATTAGAGAGGAGGAACTGAAGAGGAAAGACGAGGAGTTAGCGGCCGTCAAGCAACAGATGGAGGAGATGAGGGCGGCGCAAGAAGAGCGCGGCGTTGAAATTAGAGAGATGAAAGAAGATCAAATGATGATGCAAGTTGAGATGCAAGCGAAGATGGATGTGTTTATGGATCAGATGTCGCGACTGTTCGGGGGTTCTTGAAAACATTTTTTAGTTTGTCTATTTTAGAATTTTATAATATTTGGAATATTTTAGATTTTAATATTATGAATATTTTAAATTTTATTTTTATTAATATTTTATATTCTATTTTATAATTATTTAATTAATAATTAAAAACAATAATTTTTTTTTTAAAGAATGTTTATTAATATCCGTAAGTAAATCCGTCATAAATACTGACGGGGTTCTAACGGAGTGTTAACTGATGAACCTATTCCGTCATTCAATTCGTCAGTTTTTGTCTGTCAATAAATTCGTCAGAATTATTGACGGATTTACTGACGATTTTAAATTATCGATCATTTACAACTGGCAGATAGAATCCGTCAGTTTTCTGTCACTTAGACTTGTTTTTGACGGATATGTCCGTCATAACGCCCATGTTTTTTTATATTGAAAACATTCTTTCTTTCTATCGGAAATTAAAATAGAAATCTCATAGAATCAACTTAAAACGTGAAACTTCTAGTTCAACACATCATTAATTACTTTTTAATCTTTACAAATCCAAAATCCAGTAAATATTGACATCATATAGGTAATAAATTTTTAACAAAAAAATATAGTTAATAAATTGACGTCAGTTTTTCAATATATATGTAGAACGCAGCACAAGAAACTAATCTCAAGGTCACGGAGTTGTAGCAACCATTCGTTTCGATTCAAATTCATTAAATTTTTTTATGAAAACATGGTTTAGTCTTGTACGACATAAATTAATAACCACTAATTGTGTTACGTGGTTGACAATTACACTGTAATCTTTCTTTATAATATTACTTTGTTGCTAATTCAGGAAATTATAAATCACTAGGATTCAATGCAATTCGTCAAACAACATACGTACTAAAATTGGTTGGCTAGTGACGGAGACATTCTTGTAAATAGAAACTTGTACTATCATAAGTTGTTATCTTTCGTAACCAATAAATATTTGTTGTCTGAGAGTGGAAATTTATCGTTTTATATATCAATTAAAAGCAGAATAAAATAGATTTTATTATAAACAAAAGTTTACAATGGACCGTAGTCACCATTTAACATGGCTATCAGGCTCGACACGTAGTGTTGTTTAGTGCTGCAAGTTTTTTTTTCTTCGACGAATATTTTAATTTAATTTAGTTATAACAAATAGTTTTGATGACGTGTTTGTAGTTACTGGAGTTTCTAAAATGGTCTAGAGAAAGTCGAAATATATAATTCGTTAATGGCTACGTATACAATCAACCACGTAACACTAAATGGACGCGCCATTTTATATTTATTTCATACACGAAAATTGACTGTATGTGTACATTATACAATCATACATGTATATTCATTAGCATAAATACATTGTATTATATTTTCTAGTACAGATTTGCACTATTTGAAAATTTAAACAACGTTATCATCTTCTTTTAAATTGCAAAAAAACGTTAAAAATTGGCTCCATTAATCTACCATGGTATTAGGCTATTACCATTTTTATATTGTTAATAACTTAATAAAAAGAAAAGTGAATATTCTTTTTTCTTATTTTGCATATTCTTTAACAAACAAACAAACAAAATAATTCGTTAAATTTATAGTACTTGTTTGGTTTTTGTTTGGCACGTTCACTTACTTCTTCTGGTTTGCCTAAATCATGTGACAATCTTAGTTTCTGTTTCGTTGATATAGACTACATACCAATTTCTAATTATTAGTCTGAATGTTGGATGAAGGTTGCATGACTGAAAATCAATACCAACTATAATTCGATTTTTTTAGTTCATAGAAAAATGTATATTTACTAAAGGTGTTGGGACTAAATTTGAACAAAGTGATATTGTTTCGGTGAAGACGTTTACCAGAATGACCGGATTATGAGTGTATCGGATTCCTTGTAACGAGCACTTTAAGATGGAATATTAAATTGTCAAATTTGACTAGAATTTGAATGAGAAATATAAATGAAACATAGCAACTTAAACATGCAAAATGTTGACAAATGTTGACCAAGTGTTGCAACCGTAGAACATTCCACATTAGTTGTGGAGACAAATTTTCACTAGTATATATAATACACAAGGCATGTTTAAATTCAATTGGGTTAAGTACACTATGATGTATAAGAGAGATGAGCCACCACACGCGCGTGCCGCCGCCGCCGACCGGCTCAGCGCGGATCGTTGGGTCTTTGGCCCAAAATTTAAATTGATTTTGGTTCAATTTAATTAAACCAAATCGCCTATTCGGATTTGGAACCCAAACCGGACCGGATCCAATCTCTCAAACTCGCACACTATTTGAACGGGTCGTAATCGTCCCTATCCATACAAAAAATCTCTCACATTTTCTCGCTTCCTTTTTATCTCAAACAGTAAGTCTACTCCGAGATTATATCGTTATATCTAAATTTGTAGATACCAAGTTCGAGTGCTACGAACTGGTCTTATTGCGGTTGTATAATGAAATTTTAAAATCGCATATAACCGTCACACTACTGGCGATTTAAAGAATTAAGGAAAGAGAACATCTTCTCGACTCCGAATATGTTTCTTTCGGTTTTAAATCGTTTTGAACAAGATATTTCAGTCGTTTTTTTTAATCCGGTTTTACACGGTCGTACAAAAAGTATAAAAAGAGAATTGAAAATGAAAAAATGAATAAAACCAAGAATAACGAAAATTTGAGCTTTTTGAAAATGAAAATGAAAAAAAAAACCAAAATAATTAGTTAAAGAAGTAGTCGTTTTTCGGAACACACCATTTATGATCTACGGATTTGAACCAAACCAAGAATAACGAAAACGTGAAGGAAACGTGACATGTTTAACAAGTTGGGTGGTGCATTTACCTAGTGGCTATGATATCTTAGCCATACTTCAACTATCAATCATAAGTGTCTGAGTAATGTGGTGGGTTTTGATGATAATGCCAATACTCATTTTCTTGATGCAATTCAGAAGGAACTATTAGCTAGGACTCCTAAAGCTTTGTTACAGCTGCAAAACTAATGAAGCGAAAGAACAGTATATAGTAAAGATATTAAATGGCGAGGATTGTGTTTGATGGGTTTACGTTTTTCTATGTAATCTGGAGCTTCTAGAGCACTAAGGTTAAAATTGAAAAGATATTCATTCCTCAGCCATCACTCTGTAACTTTATACACTCACCAAGACCTTTAAAGATTAGCTGCTTTCACAGATCTATGAAATGAAAGTCTTGTCATAAAGTCGTTTATGCGCCTTGTCTGCTGTGTGTCTCAGATCTATCTGAGGAATGAAATTCTAGAAATGAAATAGATGTCAGTGTTGTGGTCCCAAAGATCAATACTAACAAACTTCTATGTTAGAGAACAGTGTGATTCTTCATGACCATTCAAAAACTCAAAGAGCCCATTAAGGTACAAGAGAACTTTTGGAAATTGCATCTCTTGTTTTGTAATGTGAAAACGAATAGTCTCTCAGGTACTCAAAAAAGGATAGAGATTTGTAATGTGAATCAAATTGACCCTTGCTAATCTACCAACGCTCAAAAATATTATCCCGTAGTTGTTTATACATGCATCAAAGGTAGTAAGCTGAAGCCAAACAGATAAGAAGATCAGTGAGGATGAGACCAACAACGTCAAAGACAAACTTTGGAGCAAACAAACCCCAAACCTGCAACAACATTAAAGCTATGGTTTTAGTCACAGAAACAACACAATAAGTCAAGAATTTTCCTGTCTTTCCTTACCATAAGATGCCTTCTGTGGATGGTGACACAGAGGATAGTAGCTGTGGCAGTAGTCGCCGATATAACTCCATAGAGCATATACATCTGATGAGATTCAATAATTTATGAGTTTTACTTCTTTCTGCTGAATCTCTTCTAGAATATACAGAAAAATTGTTGGATAAAAAGATGTCTTACTTGAAACAGCTGGTGACGCTTGACTCCCTGAGCCTTGGGAGTTTGAGAGTGAATCCGTAAGAGCAGAGGAAGTCCGAATATAGAAAGGATGATCGAAAATCCAAATGTTTCTATTGTCAAAAGAATGGCTTGTCGTATAAGCACAAACTCATCAAACCTGTAAAAGATGTAAGCTAAACCATCATTAGAAAGAAGAATCCATTATTAGTCTGAGTTTATGAAACTTGGACCTACCCAACAAATGCAGCACCATAACGGAGGCCATCAAAGGCGCACCAATGCCCGCTGGCAAAAAACATGCATACAGAAAGAAGACTCCATTGCACCACACAGAGAGGGTTCAATTTTGGGAATATGCTCTGTGCATCTGATTGAGTTGTTCTCTCTATTCCCTCCAGCTTCAGGATACAATAGCCTACACATATTGAACGGCATGAGTTAAGCCGTAATGACCCAAAGTGCTATCTTTGTTATAAGATCTTTTACTTTCAAAATTGTCAAGTGAGAAGGAAAAAGTTACCAGCCAACAAATATGCTAATGCAAGCATTGATCCTTGCTTCCCCGACAAGAGAATTACTGGTGAGCTACAAGCAGATACGAGAGCAATAGTTCTGATTGCCCAATTCTGATCTTTTCCTGTGCAAAACATACAGGCAGAAGCTAAAAGGAAGAGCTGTATCAATCCAATTACATAAACTGTCTGAGGGATGCGATTTTTTCCTTCAGTCACTTGAAGTAAGCTATCTAGACCAAATACATTGCTCTCTGAAGCCCAAAGCAACGCTACTAAAAAGTAGCTTATCATACTACCAACAGTAACATACTTCCACAGTCCTTCAGTGGGTGCTTTAGCAATAGCTATGTAGAGCACGCAAATAAGTATAACAATCGAAAGAATTGGTGCAATTTCAATAGCATATGTCAATGCAAAATGGTCTGGAGCTATCCCAAGCATCCAAGATGGTGAGTTACTCATAAACTGAGAAGTTGCAGCTTGCTTTGTTAACCCAATATCTATAGAAACTCTGAGAACAGAAACCATAGCAAGAAATGTAACAGCCTGCAAACAAGATAAATGAGAATATTATTACCAACAAGCAGCTTTTAAGGTAATAACTAGATGTCCATGTTAAAGATAAAACTGACTTCTTTCCACATTGTTTTTCTCATAACCGAGTACCGCAGCTTGATAAGTCCAGTTGTTGCCAGGAGAAAGTTTGCAACTTTTCCTTCCTCCACTAGTTACACAAAAGTTTTTTTGTCAGCAGTTCATAGGATAACGAATACTAAAATCAAAGAGCATGAGAAGAAAAGCTGAAACGTAAAAAACTTACAAATATAGCTGTTTGAAAGAAAGCTGCAAGCACGAATCAGTACTATAAAGAGACTGAACAGTGCACCAGTAGATAACCACCGAGGATCCACTGCATAAGGTTTACCGCCATGCAATACAGCAAGAGACTGAAGGATGAGTGATATAACCAGTATCCCAAACCCAGTAATCATTAAGTTAAGATTAAACTCTGTCCACTTAGATCGTGCAAGTTCGACAACACTTGAGAAGAAATTCAAATACGCCGCAATTTGCTCTTTAAGGGCAGATATATTTGAACTGTCCTCAACTCTGTTACTATCCATCAATATGTGTTTGATAGACTTAGACCAACTTTTTTCTGCCGCAGAATATAGATCTGATATCCTCAACATGTCATCCGAGGAGAAACCAACAACAGATGAATTTGAATAAACATCTATATATCTTTTCACCTGCCAAGCATTCACGCAAAGGACATTCACATAATTTTTCATCCACTCTTTAGCAACTGATTGGGTGCCAAATTTTCCCAAGTCCAAGTTATCTAAATTGAAGCTGTTGGAACCAAGGGCATAAAGCTCAGGATTGACATGCCCAATGCTGAAATTTTGGGATATGTAACAACTTATTAGAGACATTAATATGCACAAATGGATATGTTTCGGAGTGGGCGAAGTAACAAATTTTAACAATAATCCTTACAAGGCACCTTCCGAAAGGAAAAGATATCCCAAGCAAAGCTGACAATGTTGCCGTGAAATCAAGCTGCAAATATCCCAAATTAACTAAGTCTAGCAAAGAGATAGGCATAGAGCAAGAGGAAATGCATCACATCAAGTTTAATACTGACCTGCTCGATAGAGCTGATGCAAACCTTCTTCCCGTCCTGACATTAGGACGAACCCAATAGAATCACAGTACTAAGTTTTCTCAATTTCAATTCTTATGATAGCCAAGGAAAAAGTTCAAAATTTGCAATTACCAAATTTTGTTTACAAAATGACGTATCAAACTCAGGAGGAAGTGAAGTTGTATGCTTCTTCGTGCTCATGGCAAACATGGATGTTTCTACCTGTAAAGGGAGTTGAAAAGTGAAGGTGGAATTAAAATTTTGAGGCAGAGAAAAGATTAGTTTAAGAAAAACTAACTTTTTACCTCTTCAGCAGTCCCTCCGCCATGATCCCCGTTTAATGTCTGCCCATGGTCACCCATTACGATAAGCATAGTGTTCTCATGCAAACCACCAGGTCCTGCCTGGCTCTCCAATATATTGATGACTTTCTAGACGAGGCCAGTTAAAATGAAATGTAACAAGATTAGATATAGCATGCAAATAACTTTTTACAAGACTGAAATGAAGTGAAAAAGATGGTTTATTTTTGTTGCAGCTATAGGGGATTATTGTACTTAGCAGAAGTTTACCTCTAAAACTGTATTATACTGCTCCAACTTATTAATCATTGGGATAGAATCCACTCCATATATGTGTCCTGCATGGTCCTTCGAAGATAAAAAGTCATTGAATCAAGGAAATGAATGGCAAGATAACTAATAAAATGACAAAAAGTAACTGTGAGCATACCACGCCAAGAAAATGTGCAATAAGAACATCCCAATCATCTTCGTAAAGAGTTGGGAATAGGTGCTCAATGCATCCGTTGTCAACCTGTAAAAGCAAAAGTAATATTATACAGTCTAACACTTTATAAAGGCTCAACTCCACCAAGCTATCTATATCGGAAAGAAGCTTACTAATAAGGGAGACAAATATGAGTCACTTACAGTATCCAGATCTTTAACATTGAAAGAGGGGAAAGGATATGACTTCTGAAATTGATTTGGGAACAACTGGGTCCATGTATCATCTCCCATCATCACCAACCTTTTCCCATTTAGAACTAGCTATGCATAGAGAGAGT
Organism: Iberis pinnata; assembly: GCA_900406425.1. Lineage (NCBI taxonomy): Eukaryota > Viridiplantae > Streptophyta > Magnoliopsida > Brassicales > Brassicaceae > Iberis > Iberis pinnata. The sequence goes on along the minus strand of OVBE01009233.1, from coordinate 4,752 downwards.
CCACTCAAGTTATTACTCTGCGACCAATCAAAGTGACATAACAAAACAAAACACTTTGGTTTCGATAAGCCTAAACCTGATTGATGAAGTTATCCTCAACAATAGCAGGAGCACCAAAACTATTCCCAACATCAATAAAAGTAGGTAATCCTCCAGTTGTTAATCCCTGAATCCAAAGCTAGAGAAATCAAACACTGTCATTTGGAAAGAGTTAATGCAATTTATGCAGTCACCAAAGTAGACCTTGAGACGCTGCAAACTCGTTGTAGGAGGATCAGCAAAAGCCTTAAAGATCTTAGCAGACGAATCGTTAGCAAATGCAAGCTTCTGCAAGATTGTCAATTTGTCCATCCATGGCTTTGGTTCTGCCGATTAAAGAATTAGTTACAGATTCCTTACACAGATCGATAATAACCATTACTTAACGACGAAAACTCACCTGGGAAAAAAGCACTCGGGGCAACAAAATCAATTCTGTAAGAAGAAAAAACGACAGTAGAAAATCACGAATTGATCATGAAATTGTGAAACTGAATAAGACCGATCAGTTTAAAATTCCTCAAAACCTGAGAGCATCCAATACAATGATAACGACGCGATCGACAACCGGTTTAGTCCAACATTTCGACTGGTTCTGATTAGATTGGATGGAGCTGGAATCGAAGTTGGAATCGTGATTCGAGCGTTGAGAAGAAAGACAAGGAGACAAAGAAACGTCGGAGCAAGTACTATGAAAAGGAAGCTCTGTTCGAGTAAGAAGAAATCCACGGGTGAAGAACAGAATGGCGACGGAATGGATCAAGAGAAACCCTACAGCAATCCACTTCTTCTTCTCCAGCCATGACTCCATCTCCTGGTTCAAATTCTCCGGCCGTAATTTCGAGAAGTTAGATTTCGCCGTGACGGCGGCAAAACCAAGTAGCTAATGTGATTAAGAAACGTTAATGAACAAACGACGTCGTTTTCTAGCACGTTAACAATTAACCGCGTTTGCTGTGTTTGCGTTTTTTTATTGTAAGCTTTGGTTATCGTAATTTAATCCAAATTTAAGTTAATTCTTAACAGGTTGATTAGGTTTAATTAATAAACATTCTTCATAATGCGAGATTTATATATATAATTTTTAATATTTTATGCTACATGCATTTGTTGTCACAATGTATACCAAGATTAAATATGATGTAGTCATAAACAGTTCAACCTTATTACTAAGTTAGTTAATGGTGAGAAGAGAGTGCTAAGTGAAAGGCATGCTCTGCTTCATTCAGAAACAGTCTTGTGAGTTGCTTCTGACCTTTACGGTACACTACACTTGACCACTTGTTTCTGCTCATCATCCTCTTCTTATCCTCCATCTCCCTATCATATGACAAACTCAATCCAATTCTACTTCGAGATGCATATATATATATATATGATTATTGGACATTTTACCTTGGCTTTTCATGGCTCTCCAAAACGTATGCCTCCTCAAGTAGCAAAGCATCTTCTTCTTCACTACCTGAACTCTCTTCCAGCTTCATCATCCTGTCAGGATAACATTCGTAATCAGTTGATAGTGTTCTAACTCAAAAACATGGAACATGTCACGAATTCAATTGCTTACTTTGCATTTAGGAGATCCACAAGTAACTGTAAAGCTCCAGAATCCCCACATGCTTCCCATATCGCCATCCTCACCTCAGTTTCAGAAGGTTGCTCATTTGGTCTCGACTCTACAAGCTGTCAACATAATCAGATTCGGCCTTTCGATTTTCAAACTCACCACTTTCAGCAATGCATCAATAAAGTTTGAGTGATCATTCATACCTCTTCAAGCATAGCTGAGACCTTGTAAATCTCATCTTCTTGCATGGCAATGGTCCTCAAGCCAGTCATAAAATCTTCGGGGAAAACGAGTTTGTTCATATATGAAGGCATCTTACGCTGCCCAGACCAACTGAAATTATAGGATTTGACTGTTTCTTTCTCATCGCTTTCTTTAACTTTTGATGTGGTTTGTGGAAAAAACCCATTATTCAAGAGCGATTTTGGCAGGAGACACCGAAGTTGAGCTTTCTGCAACGAGATTTGTATTAGAGACACATTGTCGTTTCTGGTCTATAGTGGGGATAGGATAATGTCAAGATTTGTACTACTAACCTGAGCTTCAAGAAGTTGTCCTTTGGAATCAGAAAAAGGGATACTCGGAATTGCCTCAACAGGATAATGCACCTGAACATAATTGAGATAACCAAACATTCTCAAGACTCATAATATATCAGTGGAAAGAGGAGGCAAATAGTAGTACCATGAGATAATCATCTGGATTGTTCTCAATCACAAATCCGTATAGATAAAGAAGCTCCTGCGTACAACAAGAAGATATTTCAAGCAAACAAAACAAAATATTTGAATTTTACTGGAAAAAAAGAAAACAAGATCATTCAATTTGATTTTCCATTGAAGCAGCGAGGAACTGCTAAATGTCTTTACCTCGTTTCCTTTGTTACCATAACTGATTGAAATCTCCTTGTTTGGGAAAGGACTTTGTGCAACTGTTCAATTTACAAAGTAGTGATTTTCCACTTACATATCAAAAGGAAGAAAGGAAAAGGAATGTTTTGATAGATATTCGTAGAAAGTAAGAGGTAACAAAAGCAAATATTGGCCAACCAGAGAGAAGGTACATGGAGAAAGGAACTTTGGATACTGATCCGGTTCCATCAACTTCCCAAGTCGCCATTGGCTTTAAATCTGTAATGCCATAACCATAGTACATAATATCACATCATACCAGGATATATTCATTCACCACATCAACGTAATGGGACAAAGATGGCATACCATGGTTGCAAAAGTCAATGCCGGGAACAAGCCCTTCAACCCACACAGTATCTCCAGGTCCTACAGATGTACCACCAGGGATCTGAGACTCAGTCTCTACTAATCACAAAATGAGGAAACTTATGAATTAAAAAATAGGGATCCCGCGTAGAAAACAGCAAACTGATAACAATGGCTTACCTTTTTCCCCATTCGAATTAGTTGGAACCTTTCCATGTGTATCACTTGTTGATGGGCACCCATCAAGATCTTCCTGGCTTTGTGGAAACACAAAGGAATTTGGAAGAGGGATGTTCAATGCACGACTCCAAAATACAGAATTTGCCCTAGCGTATCCAAAAAGGTCTCAAGATCACTCAGGATCCCATTTCACGACACTAACCTAGTGGTCTACTCAAAAGAAATTGAACCACTGGCCAACATACCAGAGAAAGTCTTCAAAGGAAACCTCACTGCACAAAAAGACAATACAAAATATGATTAGCTTGCCATCAATGGACAACAATATTACATAAAACAAGTGTAGATCTGATAAGTCTGTTAACCTTTCAGAATCACCATCCAAAATAAGAAGCTTTTTCACTAGGCCTTCCACTTTCTCATGGTAAAGTGACAATAACTTCTTCTTCTGGAAAGACAGCAACGCATCAAATCTGCTATTTTTGGCATCATGCAGCTTTTATATATTTGAACAAATGTTCAAGATGTACCTGTAACTCGGTTGCCTGATACAAGTTTGTACCTTTAAGCTCAAGTATCTCATCATTAGAAAACCAAAGAGGATTGCCAAAATGACTAGGAAGCATATCAAGATACCTACCACATTATGAATCCCCTTAGTCACCAATAAATTAAACTAATAATCTTCCATGGGCCAAAAACTTACGGCTTCCAAGAAGAATTTTTACGAAGACGCTCCAAAGTGAGGAACAAAATCATCAGAAACCGGTCATCTACTTCTTCTTGCTCGAACATTTTCTGACACTCTGGACCCAGAAGAGGGTCTTGAAGAACTCTCATAGGGGTAATAGCCAACTCAAGCGGAACAACAAACAAAACATCTGAAAATTCCACATATTTTACTGTAAAGAACATGAAATGATCTACAAACATAGGAAGCAGATAAAGCTAATATTACCATCGGAAGCTTCGGTAGAGCTGGAGGCGAAAATGCCAAATCCTTTTCGAGAATCAGAATATTTGATGCTACAGCCACGTAGTTCAGCTCCATTCACCTGATATTCAAAATCGAAATTCATCAAACAAAGACTGAAACCCCATGAAATACAGATGAGAACCGAAATCACTAACTTGAAGCCAATCAAGGAATATTCTGAGTTTTGCTTCTTCTTCTGAAATCGACGTCATATCAAACTTTCAGGGGAAGATCAAAACGCCTGAGATGGATTAAGAACATTATCGAACCCTTCCGAAACACAAATCTTGCAAAATCTCGAATCTATTTGATAAAGACGAGAAAAAGGTTTGACTCATTCATATCAGAAGCTTTTATTACTGTAATATATATATATATATATATATATATATACATACATACATATACACAAGTAGCTGATCAAATTCTCCGGCCGTAATTTCGAGGAGTATATTTCGCCATGACGGCGGCAAAACCAAAGGAACAATGGCTCATAAGGCCTTGCCGAAAATATTTTTGCCTCATAAGGCTCTCTTATGTTTTTTTTTCTTTTTAAATTAATTATTAAAATAAAAAACTATTGAAAGTCCTTTTTGCCATTAATGAATCTAAGAAATTACAACCCAACCACACCTTATTTCGGATCTATCCATCCGACCCACTAGAAATCGGGTCGACCATCACAAAACCAAAAACGAAATTAATTTCGGGCTGGTTTACATAACCGAACCCAAATCGATTTAAAATTTTTTTTTTCTTCAAAAAAACCC
>OVBE01009232.1:0-16258 GCA_900406425.1 Iberis pinnata | reverse complement strand
TAAATATTACTTTTCTTTTTGATATATAAATTTAACATTTCATCAAAAAAAAAAAAATAAAATAATGAGAGCGCTAGGAAATAGGAAATTCCATAGGTATTTAGGTTAAGAGTTAAGATTAACATTCAGGGTTTTCTTTAAAAAATAGTTCCCAACTCAAAAGACAACAATGGACTAATCTTCTCCGTGAGTATTAGATCCTTATGTTTAAATCACTAAAGACAAACTCCCACCGTATTTAGATGATTCAAACATGCATTATAATTCAGATTCGATATGTTCATAAGCCCCTAAGACAATACTCCCACAAGTAAAGGCATTTATTTATTTAGACTAGATCCGACTTCTAAACCAAATCCCTTTGAGTTTATAATTCTAAGATCAATGAACTAGTTAGCTACTCTAATTCATGCAATAGGAACAAATCTAGACTGAGAACCTAACAAATTCAATCAATTCTATCAAACCCTAACATTCGACCTGGTTTCCCTGGGAAACCCCTAAAACCTAACAATTAGACTACTCAGACATGATAACAAAAGCAGTACTCATAGATAGAGTAGACATTGCAGAATTCAAAAACCAAATTGTATATAAAACTCATAAGAGTTCAGAAATCTTCTCAAATACAAAAGTAGATACCATCTCTCTGAGAAAGCACTGAAAATAAATGGGAAGTTAGCTTAATTTCCATACATTTTAGTACAAATGGCTAGAACCATACAAATATTTTTTTTATTACTTTCATTTTTTAAATGCCCAATGTACTCTTCTATTACGTTGTAACAAAAAAATGTATTTACAGGAATGCCATTCTCCACGTAGGAATTTGCTAAGGTGTATTAATGAACGCAGCCGTGAAGCACTACTTACTATGATACAGTTGAGTTATGGTTACGTTACAGCTGAGTTACTGAATTTTTCTGAGTTAAGAGAAATTATCTGACTTATGGACATAAGTGAGCCGCTCGTGACGACTTATTTACAAAAGCTCGCAGAGTTAAGAGAAATTGGCTGAGTTACGGACATAAGGCACCCGCTCGTGGCGACTTACTTACAAAAACTGGCTGATTTATCTGTAAAAGGCTGACTTACGGTCATACGTCACCCTACGTAACGGACGACATACGAAAATATGGCCGACTTACGTGTTTACGGCATAGAAAACAGCCATCCAAAGATCTAACCCTTTTCCCACTCATTTCTTACAATAGTAAGCACTTTGAAGAACATACCATCATTATACAAATTATGTTCCTTCCTGTACAATTAAACACAACTCAGTTTATGCATAGAATGATGATAGAGTGATTAACAGATGGTCTTAAGGTCCATACTCGAATTGCTTCAGGTGGTCCATGAGTGACTTCCATTGCGCCGACTCAACAGGTGCTAGAGGAACATATATTTATACAGAAGGATTAATACCCTTCCTCATGCATGTCAACCCATTTGGCCCAATTTGAGGAAAACCTTGTGCTTCAGGAGCACATTCAGAGATACTTGACCCGTTAGGAGATAATTGAACCATTTTCTCCTGAACAGCTTTTATTTTTTCCAACCTCAATTCTTCCTGTGCATCTTCATCCACACATTTCACGGTCACCTTCGGTAACGAATTGCCCTCTGTCACAAGTTTGGAAGTTTTTGGAGGAGCCTGTGCAGGGGTCTCATGCTTTCTTGCATCCTTCCCTACATTTAACAGAGCCTTCTTTAACTCAACCTGTTTACGCCTTTCCTTCTTTTTCTCATCCGCCGCTTTCATCGGCCTTTATCTTTTTTAACTTAGCCTCTACCTTCTTCTTATCTTCTTTTAGTTTTGTATTGCGCCTCGTGACAGGTCCGTTAGGAGGAGATTTAACGATCTCATTGACATCAACAACCACATTGGCCAAATCCTTCTTCCCCTCATATGTCTTGGCCACTTTATCTTCCGAATTTAGTTCAACCCTAGAATTACCTATTGCCACAAAAAATTCCTCGACCTCACTCTGTTTCTCCTCTAAATCTTTTGCAGCGGTCTTAGCTGCGGGTGGACTATCAACGGGTCCCTTAGGAGGAGGAGAATCAACAGTCTCATCGACATCAACAATCACATTTGCCAAATCCTTCTCCGCCTCATGTTTCTTGGCCACTTCATCTTCCAAATTTAGTTCAACTCTAGCATTGGCTCTTGCCACAACAAAATCCTTGACCTCACTCTGTTTCTCCTCTAAATCTTTTCAAGGGGTCTGAACTGCGGGTGGACTATCAACGGGTTCCTTAGGAGGAGGAGATTCAACGGTATCATCGACATCAACAACCACATTGGCCGGTGGTAGCTCATCCACCTCACTTTGTTTCTCCTCTAAGAGTTTTGCAGGGGTCTGAGCTGCGAGTGGCCTATCAACGGGCTTTGGCTGTAGAATTTGCGGTAGAAAGGGATATGTTATAGATAGTGGAGTTGGGTTTTTGAGAGGTGATCATTGTTTCTGGGACTTTCACGTAAAGCCAGTTCTTTCAGACACACCTGGACTGTGTCTTTGAAAATTTGAGGAATCATGTTTGTGAACCCCGCCACAAGTGATTCAGCCAACACCCGCATAGAATTTTCCATAAGAGCCCCATATTCCACACCTATATTAGCGATTTTCCGTACAGTTTTNTATATTAGCGGTTTTCCCTACAGCTTTCTTCTGCTCCTTTGTTGGTAGCTCGGCCTCACCCGAGACTTCAGCATTCCTTCTTTTATTGTTCTTATCTTTCTTCTGCTTCTTTGTTCGTTGCCTGGCCGTAGCCAGAACTTCAGCGTCCCGCCTTCTTTTATTGTGCACATCCCAAAAACCACTAGCATAGCGGCCTGTGTGTATGTCTGTTATCAAGTTCACAAGTTGTGGGTCGTCTTCTTCATCCAGCCATTGAGGAAACAACTCTTGTAAAGGCTCCTTCATGACCATATTCCTCATGCGCACCTACACAACTTAAAACATAACTCAGCCTTCAAATTCAAACAAACTTAGCCAACAAGTAAATAAAAACTATCCAACGCGTAACTTTGCCACGATTAAAAATAAAAACCATATGCATCAGCCACCTCACATATAAAAACTAGCTATCCATAACTCGTAACTCAGTCACCAAGATAATAAAAACTTAATAAAAACTTGGCTGTTGAATAGGAGATACAAAACGTCTCAACATAACACAGCCACCAAATTATTAGAAACTCGGTCTGAAACATTATCTTGCCATAATTCTTGATCTAATCAGAGATGGCAGAATCTAAATTTGCACATGGACGAGTTCCAGGCCATCGAAGAAGCGGAATAGGCGGAATCTCATCGTTTCTTAACCTCTTCCCATAATTCTCTCTGAAGCAAGTGACAGATACATACGCCCAAACCAATAACACGTGAACTAAACCATTGACGGTGTATGAGTTACCCTCTGCTCTCGAAAACTTAATATATTTAACAAGAGCTTCATGCAACACGACCCTATGGGTATGTCATCATAGCTTCATCGTCGAATACCATTTTTGCAGTTTTAAAAGGTATCCTAGAATTACCAATGGCTTACATGAATAACAGGCCCAACCATTTGCGCTTTCTTTAGTCCATGTCTGATAGATACTTAATGATTTCCTCAATTCATCTAACTTGGGTCCCATCCCACGCAACACAGTCAACTCATCCCAGAAAGCTTCGTATTGCTCAGGTTCAGGTTCAAAACTTTTCGTTGGCAGTGGGTTTGTGTTTAACCCAGTTATCTCAGCAAATTCGTTTAATCCAAACCTGATAGGTTGATCATGAACGATACTCCAAATCTCCATCTTATTCACGCGAAGCTGTCTACAAAGTAGATAATGTAACGCCTTCACCTCTTGCCACACATCAGTACCTATTACATCTCTAACTTGCGGGATGTCTCCCAAACGGACATTGTGATTTAACGAATTTTTTTCCAAGCTTTGAAGCGCTTAAAAGTCTCGGTGGGTAATCCCGTTTTTGATATCCATAGCCAGACAACTGATCATAAAAAGACAAAAATAAATCAACCATATATACAATTAACCCAGCTACGATGGAAAACAAAATTAGCCATAACATAATGAAAACTTAGTAGCAATAAGATATATAACTCAACCACTATGTAAACTGACTCAGTCACATCAGAATATAAGGCCATGATTGTTTAATAGTTTTTAGATTTTGTTTTTTTTTTGTTTTTGGATTTTGGTTTTTAGGTTTTGGTTTTCTAGTTTTTACAAAATCTTGATTGGTAGTTTTTGGTTTCTTATCAATATTTTGTTCTAATTTAATTTATGTTTTACTTTTTACTACCAAAATTTTTAAAAATATATATAATTAATGAAAATAATATTTCTTTTCTAAAAATATCAATTTTTTAATCAAAACATATAAATTTATTTATTTTATTTAAATAATAAGGAAACACTAAAATCTTTGCCAATAAAATTGTAAAATTTATCGAAACCTTTCTGGATTAGCTATGAAATATTGATTAAAAATATTGTACTAATTAAATGTAATTATCTGATAATTTAAATAATTTGATAAAGAAATTTTTTTATTCTTTTATGTGTGAGTGTAGGAAATAAATAGTTATTTCTTATAAAAAAATGTAAATTAATAAAATAAATTTTTTTTGACAAATGTTTAAATAAAAGGAAATCAAAATTAAAATCAAAGAGGACAAATAAGAAAGGACAATCTTAAATATTTTTTGCAAAAATAAAATGGTTTGAAATTAAATATTTACAGCCAAATTTATAATGTATTCCATATATTTATATAAAAAAAACTTCGACGGGGGTTTTCATTTTTTTAAAAAATATTCTATATATTTATTAATTGACATTTTTTGTTTAAAATCTCATATAATATAGATTTTAGTTTTTGTATAGAAATAAACAAAACCGCTAAAAACTAGTTTCCCTATATTTTAGGGAATCTATTTTTCTAAAAATCTTGAATGGCTAAAAATATAGATTTTGAAAAACAAAAACCAAAATCTCTTTTATAATCTACAAACAATCAAGGTCTAAAACTCAGTGGTATCAGAATTCAAACTCAATCTTAACAATATTCAAACTCAGTCGCATTATATGTCAAAATCACTCGCAACATACATGAGAACACGACGAGGGCGAATACGGTTTCGACGAAGACGATTTTGGAGAAGACGACCGGGGTTAAAAGTAGGGAAACTAAAGTGTTGTTTTTATATAGTGATTTACTCCGTGTAAAATACAATAGTGTTTAAGAAGATTTGTTTATTTATATGTAAAATGAAACTCAAACACAACAACAACAACAACAAAAAACTGATCTGCAACAAAATCAAACTCAATCGCAACGTAAATCAAACTCGGTCGTAACAGAAATCAAACTCAGCCACAACATAAATCAAACTCGTCCGCAACAGAATCAAACTCATTTGCAACATATATGAAGGGGAGTCAATCGCAACTTACCAAAAATTTTGACGAGGGTTCACAATAAGATTTCGACGATGAAGACGACGAGCGCGATAACTAGGTCACTAAACCGTTTTTTTCTTTAGTCAGAGTGAAATAGTTGAGCGACTGACAAATTTGATATGTATAATGTTTTATTGACGTGAAATACGGTTTATTGACGTGGATTTGTTTATTATAAATTAACCAAATCGTAATTTTTGTAAGATGTATGGTATTCTAGTCAATTTTAAAATTTCATGCGGCTGAGTTCTCATATAACTATAGCTGAAATCTGATTTCAATAATGCTTAGTTAATAATCGAAGAGTCACGATTTCTTTTTACCTCGGTAACATTATAAGACATCATAGCCTCGTATTATGACATAATAGTTGCGTAATACTCCCTCCGTTTTATTTTATTGATATTTTTTAGTTTTAAAATGATTGATTTTTTCAATGTTCTATGCTAATTAGAATTCAACCCCCTATTTCTCACTTTTAACCAACCACATCATCATTTCACTAGTTTTGGTGCTTTGAAAGTGAGATTTTTGTAATTTTTAAAATAAAGATTTTGTCATTTTTAAAGAAAGATTTTTTTACATTTTCAAGAAAAAGAGGGAGAATCACGTCGCGTCAAAGTGAGATAATTTTTTGGCATGCATGAGAATATGTGAACACATTAAAAGAGGAAACAGTAGTAAACAAACATTACGGCTGAGTTATCCTACTAAAGGCCTTGTTTATCTTTGTGTATTTCTGAGTTAAGTTCTTTACTTGCAGACTGAGTTATGAGTAATTTACGACTGAGTTATAATCATGGTTATAAATTATAACTTTCATAGGTTGCATAAAATACTAGAATTACAAATTTATAATATTCAAAAAGAAAATTAAAAACAAACAGCAAACGTCACCATCAAACTACTCCATGGCCACATAAATCTCGTCACCGTCTTCCATCATTAATTGAAAAACAAATTTAAAACATGACAATATTACTTTCAGACTTAATGGATTTAAACAAAGTTATTAAATACAAAAGCAAGTGAAATAACCGAAAGAGGAGTATCCGTAGGTCTGAGTCGCTTGTTGTCATACGTGAACCAAACCGTGTCAGGATCCACATTTGTCAATTTACAATACTCAAACATCATTTTCTTCCCACGTGTATGAACGCTCATCACGAATTCATACCTATACCTGACTTTGAGAGTAATTTTGTTCGCATGAATTGGTTCAGGAGATGGAGATCTTGTTGACACCCAAGAAGACATTGTCGAGGACCTAGGCATTGTAAAGAGATTTGTGTAGAGAATTTTGATGAATATAAAACGTACTAGTTTGGTATTTTCAAAGTGAGAGGCAATATAAAACGTAGTCACTCTGTTTCTTTTTAATGGATATCTTATATTTAATATTTTTCTAAAAAATAAAGATTTTGTAATTTTTAAAGAAAGATTTTTTACGTTTTCAATAAATAGAGGGAAACTCACGTCGGGTCGAAGTCAGAAATTTTTTTGGCACGCATGAGAATTCCCGGATAAGGTTTGACCTCGACAAAGTAATATCACATCATAACCTAATAGTTGCGTAGTAAAACATCATTTGCCTTGGCTAAAAAAATTTATCGATATTATACGACTAAGTTATGTTTACACGGCTAAGTTATTGTTTATCATTCGGTTGGGTTATTATCAAGCCGAAAATACTGGAACTATGAATTTGCATAAAATTATTACTTTTAAGAGTTTGCATAAAATACTGGAACTATGAATTCTAAATAGCTAGTACGAAATTAAAATACAAACAGCAAATGATAAAATATAGAAAAACCGAAGAAAATATGCAGATAACAGCCCAATAATCAAAGATACAGACCACCGTCAAACTATTCGAAGACCACATAAATCTCGATAACATCGTCTTCCATCATTAACTAAAAAAATAAATTTAAAACATCACAATATCAATTCTAGATATAATTGATTCAAAGTTAGAGGCAATATAAAACGTAGTCACTTTGTTTCTTATTAATGGATGTTTTATATTTAATTTTTTTAAAAAAATAAAGATTTTGTGATTTTTAAAGAAAGATTTTTTTACGTTTTCAAGAAAGAGAGAGAGAATCACGTCGCGTCAAATTTAGATAATGTTTTGGGACGCATGAGAATATGTGAACAAATTAAAAGAGGAAACAATAGTAAACAAACGTTACAGATGAGTTATCCTACTAAAGGCCTTGTTTATCTTTGTGTATTTCTGAGTTATGTTCTTTACTTGCCGACTGAGTTATGATTAATTCACATCATAACCTCATACTGCATAATAAGCATCATTTTGCCTAGGTCCTAATAATTAATCGATATTAGTGCTCAGTCGTAAAATACGTCTAATATATGAAGCGTCTTAGGTAACACTATACGATACGTCTAAAATATTGTTTATCATTCGGCTAAGTTATTCTTAGTGTCTTAGGTAACACTATACAATACGGCTAAGTTATTTTTCATTGGATGACTGAGTTATAAAATTTTAAGATGAACGCTGCGGCTTAGTTATCTTACCGATGGCTTTGTTTTCCTGTATGTACGTCTCAAGTATAATGACTTAGAAAAATTCTGTTCGTATAAATTGGTTCATGAGATGGATCTCTTGTTGTGAGGCTAGAATATGTTGTCATTCACCGAGAAGGTCTGAGTTATTGAATTTAAAATTAACATTACGGCTGAGTTATCCTAGTAAAGGCCGGGTATTCCTTTGTGTATGTCTGAGTAAAGTGAAGAGTCACGATTTTTTGTATTCCCGCCTCTTCTACTTTTTTTAGTAAACAAGTGGGCATTATGTGAAACTAATTTATGGATTTGAATATTTTTGTGAGACGACTGAGTTATACGTATGATTACGGTTAAGTTCAGGTTTATATATGGCCAAGTTACAGTTTACCAATGATTTATGGATTATAACTATTTTAAAATGGCTAAGTTATTGTTAATTATTTCAACCCATAAACTTATACAACCGATTGACTAATTTTAGATAAACAATACTATATTCAAAATTTAGAATTACAGGAATGGAAATAATATAGTCAATCAAGAAATGCATATACAACATCAATAAAATGACTGAAGACTTTTCCAGGTTGCGGGTGAGTCATATCCGCACCAAAGAAAAATGTCGGACATACAGTAATATCGAGCCAAATCAACAGTGGGAGATTCACGAAGGATTAGTCAAAAAAAAAGAAGAAAAGAATCGGCAATTCAAGAAGCGTCTTCACAAGTGAATCGCCTGAGCTTACTTGTCGGATTTGTTGCAAAGACATAAGCAAATGATCTTAGGTCATCATCTTCCAATCTTTGTAACAATTACCATTTGGTGGTTGCATAGGATATGCTGGAAGGGAAAATAAGAGAGGAAAATGTGAGATAGATTAAGAGAGATTGAGAAGTTTTTTCATGATAATTCATAGTTGACCTCAGAGTTCGCCTCTTCTGGCTTAGCACTTGCACCATGACTTGTACGTTTTCTATTGCTCTATGTCCTTTTCCTTTGTTTTGGTTATGTATCCATAGAACCCATCCTGCAATGCAAAACATAAACAAACAAAATAGGGTAAAAAAAACCTTCATTTGAACATGATATTCTCAAGTTCAGCTATACCAAATCAAGCAGTTGTAATTAGAGAACTTACATTTTTGAACAACCACAAGAGACTATGACAGTAGAGCAGAAAGCAAACCCAATTTCCTTCCATTTCATAGACACTTGCTTATTTTCACCAGCAACATCAATTCCTAAAGAAGACTCGCCAAATCCACGGATCGAGGCATTGACAAACTCAGCCGGAGAAACACCATGAACTGATTGGGATTTCACAAACAAAACCAATGTATTTGCTAAATTCAGAAGCGCTTCCGCGTCTGCAATTTGCTCTCTTGGTTTTTGAATTGTGACCAAAATAGCAATATCACCAAAAAGAGTTTATATATGATACGACTGAGGTACATCAAGCTGATTATTCTTTAGAGAAATCTATGGTTTTTTCGTATCTACTTTTACGACTTAGTTATTTTTCCTGTACGGTTGAGTTAAGTTTAAAACTTTATGTTATATAAACACAATGCTATGTACTCCTAAAAGGATTAGTCAAAAAAAGAAATGAATCAGCAACTCACGAAGCGTCTTTACAAGTGAATCGCCTGAGCTTGCTTGTCGGATTTGTTGCGAAGACACAAGCAGATGATCTTAGGTCATCAGCTTCCAATCTTTGAAACAATTACCAATTTGGTGGTTGCATAGGATAGGAAGGAGGGAATCCAATTGCATGCGTACTATTTGTGATCAAAATGGAAATTGTAAGAGATAGATTGCATGCTTACTATATGAGAGGAATATCAAAAATGTCAGAGATAAAGGGGAAGAGAAGACAGAAAAACCTGAGATAGATTAAGAGAGATTGAGAAGTTGTTTGCAGATAAATCGATAAACAAAGAAATAAATAGAGAGATAATGGTCGCTTCAAATTCAAATAATTTTTAATATAATAAATAGAAGATTCATGATTTTTCATATTCCCGCATCATTACACGCCTCGTAAATCACATAATCTGTGTCTGTGAGAGAGAGACTGACTTTATCGTCCCGTCATAGCTGCCTAATACTATGACAGAAAGCTGACATAATAAGCATATGGTTTGACCTCGAAAACGTAGTATCCCATCATAGCTGCGTAGTAAGACATCATTTGCCTCAGTTATAACTATTATCTTTCGGCTGGGTTATTATTATTGTTTTATAATAAACGAAGTGGATAAGTTATTTTTATTGAGTGCATGAATTATAAAATTTAAAATATACGAAATGGCTGAGTTACATCAAGCTGATTATTCTTTACAAGAAGCTGTGTTTTTTCATCTCTACTTTTATGACTTAGTTATTTTTCTAGTACGACTGAGTTATGTTTACGACTAAGTTATGATTAAGGATGAGTTATGTTCATTTTATGACTGAGTTTTCTTTGTGGTTATAATGTTTTTGTTATGACTACGAGTGAGTAGTATTGAAATCGGATTGAATGCATATTGTTTGTGCGCATATTAATAAATGTATGTATCCACTTTATGAAATCCCAAGTGATATTAAGACGTATGTTGAGAATTAATATACAATGTACTCTAAGTAACTCATTGAGAGTCTAAATCCCTTATATATTTCGTAGTACACAATAAACAATAAACCTTAAACCCTAAACCCTAAATGGGTTAAAGAGAGAACAATTATTATTATTTTTAAATACAAATGATATCTAAAATAAAGTTACCCAGGGTAAATGCGGCTACGATATTTTCTTACGTAACTATGATGTGATATTACGATTGAAATGATGTCTTATTACTACGTTACCGATGTCAAACGCGGCTACGAGGCAAATGATGATTTTAACCTTTTGTTTTGAAATAGGGTTTCGTTTAACTAAATAGTCAAATGTAATCTAACTAACTCATTTAAGAGTCTAATTAACTCATCAAATGTAATCCAAACCCTAAACACTAAACATTAAACGCTAACTCAGTTGTTTATTTAGATAACTCTAATATCATGAAAACACATAAACCCATATATTAGTCCTGTATAATATAAATAACTATTACTGCTTCTTATATCGAGAAATTTCATAACCGAGGTCAAACTGATAGGGTTTGCGATTTTACGTTACCTCTAGTAGGGTTTGCTTGTAAAAGTCACTAATCTGTACACGAATAAAGGTTTGATTGACGTTTTGTCATTTAGAATTCTTAAGTTTATTAAAGGGATCTCTTTATTAAATAATAAAGGGTTTTTAAAAAATTTCATTACAATTTCAGTTACCGAGGTAAGAATAACTCAGCCCCTATCAAGTTACCGACTTAAGGATAACTCAGTCCTTATTATATTTCATACATACGAATACCTCAGTCCTTATTAAGTTACCGAGTTAAGAATAACTCAGCCTCATGAATAACCAATATATTAGTCGTGTAATTCTTTCGTATCTTGTCCAACGAACAAAGTGATAAGGTTGTGAACTAAATTTTACAATATCGAACCATCCGTTTATTGAGACTAAATCCAAAATTAATTTAGTTGAGACTTTGAATTTGGTTGAATTACTTTTTTTCCTTTACTCAGACATAAAGAAATGAAAACCAAGCAGTTAGTAATATAACTTAGGCGTACAATATCGAGAAATTGTTATAACTGAGGGAATGGTGTCATACTACATAGCTATGATGGGATAATACATTTCCGAGGTGAAACCCTATCCTTATTATGTCAGAGTATTAGGCAGTTACAAGGCGTTTAATGATGCTTATTACGTTACCGAGGACACAAATTTGAAATTGTTTACTTTACTCAAACATATAGAATAGAAATCCCATCATTTAGTAATATAACTCAACCGTAACAATAATTTTAAAGTTCATAACTCAAACATACTGTAAAAGTAACCCAGAAATACATTAACAATAACTCAGCCGTACTAAAATAATTATGATTCGTCCATCAATGCTAAACTGTAACTCAACCATTTATAAACCATAAATCAGTTCTTTTTTTATAAACTAGAACTCAGTCGTATCACAAAAAAATTCAAATCCAAAAATCAGTTTCAGATTAAGCCTACTCCTTTTCTTTTCCACACATTATGCCCACTCTTATTACTTTACCGAGATGAAAAACTTGAAGAGGCAGGAATACGCAAAATTTACGAGGCGTGTAATGATGCGGGAATACGAAAAATCATGACGTTAATCTATTTATTTCTCTGTTTCTCTCTTTATTTTCTCACAACTTCTCTCTAAATCTATCTCAGGATTTCTCTCTTGTCTTCCTCTTTCTCTCATCTTAATCTATCACCTTCGATATTTCTCACAAACAGTTCGCATGCAATCTATCTCTTTCGATTTTGAGATTGCTCGCAAGCAGTACGCATGCAATCCGCTTCTCTCCTGCTTATCCTATGAAACCACCAAAGGGGCACCAAATCATCCAAAGTTTATTGTAATCTTGGCCGCTTATCCAATGGATCCTCCAAATGGTAATTTTGGTTCTATGTTTTGTTATATTGGCTTCAATTTTTCTAATTGTGTTTCTTCCTTTGTTTAATAAGGTCGATTGAATCTTCTTAATGGCTTTTAGGGTCTATTGCATTATACGACTGATAAATGCGGGGATGCTTGTGTCTGCATTTTTCGGGAGTTCAAATGGTAGCAACATATTCAAGGTCCATTAGTACTCATGTAATCCGCTTCACTTATCCTCAGATAACTTCTATATGAGTTATTCTGGACACAGTGTGGAAAACGCACAAATTGTTCTCTCACGAGTAGATGCAGCCAACAACTATCTTCCCATTGCCTTTGCGGTTACTTAAGAAATATTTACTGGTAGTTTGCGTTAGTTGAGTACCACATGAAGGACATCGGAAAGAGGAACTCAGAAGCTCATGAATGGTTGGGGGACGGAATACAATTCTTTGTTCATCTAGCTTGTTCTTATTTGTTATGTTGTAAACTAAAGTTAGCTTAAACGTGTTCTAAAAAACTTTTGTTCTAAACCATCGGACATCTCACTTTTCATGTAGTAACGAGCTCTAAGAGTATCTCCAAGGGAGTCTCTAAAACTCCAAATATAGAGAATGGGAGTGCTCCAAAGGAAACTCTAAATCTCTATATTTGGTGATTTGAATAGTGAATCTCCAAATATAGAGATTCACCTTTTTGTATTTTAATCCCTTGTTTTACTTTTGATTCATAAATAATACCTTAAAGTTTTATATTAATCTTTTTAGTACTAGTTTGTTAATGATTTACCTTAATTGTATTTTTTTGTATGTTCAGCCCTATAACTCAGTCGTTACATGTGTTTCTAAGTCAGCTGTAACTTGTGTTTATAAGTCACATGCTACTTGTGTTTATAATTCAACCGTTACTTGTGTTTATAAGTCAGTTGTTACTTGTGTTTGTAAGTCAGCTATAACTTGTGTGTGTAAGTTAGCCGTTACTTATGTTTATAAGTCAGCCTTTACTTGTTTGTAAGTCATCCATAACTTGTGTTTATAAGAAAGAGGGTGTTGTAGTGTTTCAACCATTGTAGATAAGATAGTCTAAGTTCTATGATGTTATATAATTATGGATAAAATTATCTGCAATATTGTAATATACAAATTTTTGATACTTCAAATTTGGAGAATGCCTTTGATGAGAAAACCATGATTCTCCAAATTTATAGATCATTCACTAAATTTAGAGAGCCGCTTTGGAGTTTCTCTAATGGGGGTGTTCCAAAGGAAACTCTAAATCACTAAATTCAAGTTCTTTAACTATTGGAGGTAAAAAGGTTAAAAATCTTAACAAAGTTTCTTAATCATTAAACTGATTATAAAATTGGTGAAGAATCACTAATTGGTTCTTAACCAATGTACATGCCCTTATCAAGTTACTAACGTAAGGATAACTCAGTCCTTATTACATTCTAAACAAAGCGTCGACATCAATGTAAGTGTTGAGTCATGCATGATGTTGTACTCAGCAACGGTGTGATGATCCTCGAGCTGTATGCCTTGAAAGATCAGTCTCTCGTGTTCCACTTGAATACCATACATCTCCGAAGCTTGGCCTTAACATCTGCAATTGTATTGGATCCTTTAACCTCAACGATGTCAGTCCTGCCCGAAAGAGTGTTTACAAATATACACATGGTTTCTTTATCAAGACTTGGTTTATCAAAACTTGGACCAACTCTCATTTCAAGATCACGAAATGGCCCATCGATCTTGAGGTCAAAGGTTTTGGAACTATCTTCAACTACAAAGTTTATGCTCATTCCCTTCACTATCTTGATTGAAATATTCATTGCAAACCCCAACCTTTTTTTCCAAAATAAAATAAATTTTCTATGTGTTTCTTTCTCTCTTAGGGTTTTTCTTATTTATATATATAACATTACGTTGGTCGGTTCGTGTCAAATAAAAATAATATTTTATTTTTTCCTTTTTGTTTTTATATATTGATAAAATATAAATAGAATATTAAATATTAAAAAGAAGAAAGTCTCCTTGCTAGATATTCAAGGAAACACATCTTTCTATAATTATTGCTTTTCTTTACCTAAAAAACGCAATCACACCTTTTTCCTAGAAACACATCTTTCTATAATTAATTAATGGAGTAGTATAATAAATTGAAAAGTTAAGTTTTAAGTATTGAAATTTGGAAAATACAGATAAAATGGGTTAAAGAGACAGAAATTAACAGCACAATCATTACTTTTTTTTTTAAATACAAATGATATCCAAAACATAACACAGACATAAACATAAAAACCCATTTTTTATTTAGATAACTCAGATATCAAGGAAACAAATTAACTATTTGTCTTTAAAACACATTAACTCATATATTAGTCCTGTATAATACGGATAAGTATTACCGCTTCTAATATCTAGAAATTTTCATAACCGAGGTAATACTGATAGGGTTTGCTTATAAAAGTCAATAAATTGTACACAAATAAATGTCTAATTGACGTTTTGCAGTCAAATTTGTTAAAGTTTATTAAATAATAAAAGGTTTTTAAAAAATTTCATTACGATTTAAGTTACCAAGGTAGGAATAACTCAGCCCTGCCTTTATCAAGTTACCGACTTAAGGATAAATTAGTCCTTATTACATTCATGACATATGAATAACTCTGCCCTTACCAAGTTACCGAGTTAAGAATAACTCAGAGTTGTGTTAATAGTGCCAATAACATACTATATGCACATCTTGGGAAGTGATTATAACTCAGTCGTATAATAATCATAACTCAATCGGCAAGTAAAGAACATAACTCAGATTTTAATTTGTTCACATATTCTCATGCGTGCCAAAATTTATGTGAATTTAACTATTGAGAAAGCTAAGGAAAGATACAAGATTAAGGTGGAAAAGGATCAGTGTCTAAGATGGATTATAAGTCTCGGAAAAATATGGATTTAAGTGAGAAAGAGAAGATGCAACATGTGAATAGAATCAAGACAAACTTATAAGCCAAGTTAGATGAAGCATTTGAGTGAAGAACAAGTAATTGGCCCATGCGCATGGTTCGGATAAACCGAGAATGCGCACCAAATGTTGAACCGGGCCAAAATTAATTTTATGTGGGCAATTGGTTCTAAACCAATTGTAACACTTAAATAATATCTCAAGAATGCTTCTAGAAGAGTTTGACTTGAAGAGAAAACGATTTGGCCGAGACTTTTAGCCATTGGAGAGTCACGGGTTGGACTTGGGGATCACCGCGTGCCTCGACTGCCGAGCCACGCGATCCTTAGCCGAAAATGTCTAGGCCACTTTATGCAAGCTTTCAAATCCTTTCCGTTTTGGTCTTGTGTCGAGACTCTATGCTTTCTTTAAATACATATCACTTGTAACACTTTGAACTTAATGAGAAATATCAATTCTCTCACATTCTCTTTGTCTTTCATTTCTTTTCCATTGTTCCTCAATGTTTGCGCAAATAATGGATCCTTAATCCATGAATTCTAACATGGTATCAGAGATTTCAAGATTCTAAACCACTATTCTCTCTTATTCTCTTAATTCTACTCACACAAATTCTCATTCTCCATTCTCATTCTCCTATTCTCTCGGTTACTATTTTTCTCAAGAACACCCTTTTACTTCCGCAAGCCATACTCTTAATTCTTAATGGATACTCTCAAGAATCATTCTGCTCCGGTCATTCTCAAAGGTATCAACTATCTT
>OVBE01009231.1:0-16260 GCA_900406425.1 Iberis pinnata | reverse complement strand
TGATTTTTTTCACCACTTTCTGAAAGTTGAGTATTAAAATTACATTTTTCCCGTTTTGAATCCGATACATAAACAAATTTATCTTAAAAATTGACATAAAATATAGTAAAATAATAAGGACAATTAAAAATCTTGTAATTATAATAAATAATCTCAGAGGATAATTTCCTTAATGATGAAATCAAGAAGAAACAACAACAACAGCACGCATCATGTTCTTGAACTCAAAAAAGTCAACGCGACCATCTTGATTCCGGTCAACGGAAACAATCATCTTCTCCACTCTCTCCATTTCTCCTCCTTCAGGTAATCCAAGTTTCTTCAAAACCGTTTGCAACTCTTTAGCCGAAATAAACCCATCACCATTCTCATCAAACACTTTAAAAGCTTCCACAAGATCAGATTCATCTGCATCAGCATCTCCTTGAGAAGACTCTTCATCTCCTCCTCCTCCAAAGAAAGATTCATCAAGAGTCTTATGAAGAGATGAGAAATCTTCGAAATTAAGACCAGTGTTACCAGGTTTTATGTAAGAATCAACTGTGGATTTAAGATCAGAAAGATCAGCTTCAAGACCAAGAAGTGATAAAGCTTGACTTAACTCATCGATGGTTATAAATCCGTCTCCGTTTTTGTCGAATAAGTCAAAGATTCGTTGAAGACGAAGTGCGTTTAAACTTGGACTTCGTAGCCTAAACGAAGATGATTGTCTTGTTACAGTGTTTTTCTCTCCATTGTTCTCCATTGTCTTCTTGTTGTTGTTTGTTGTGGAATTGTAATTTGAGATTTGAGTGTGTAATTATAGAAGAGAAACAATTTGGAATTTTAAATTTTTTATGAGAAGTAGTCTGTTTTTGTCGGCGTTGACTTTGTGCCCGCCATGTCTGAAACTTCAAATATTATTAAGACATAACGAGAGATCATTAAAAGTGTCGGCTTTTGTTATCTGTCATATTATAAAATGCATATTTTGATTCTGAATTTCCAGTGATTTCATATTATTTTATTGAGAAAGGATTTTTGATAGTGAAAACGTCTTCATGTCATAACCTTTTATATATAATCCAAGTGTCCTATTGGCCGAGAATCGAATCCAAATTATGATATTCACAACGGTAAACTTTTTACCATCCGAGCTAGACGTTCGGTTTTTTAATATTGTAATTGTGATAAATATTTCTGTATTTAATTTTAGTTTAATGCTTTAATGATAGTTTAATGCTTTAATGATGATCAATAATCATTTTTTATAATGGAAATATCACAATTACGTATAATCGATTTTTAGTGAAAAATATTTAGAGAAGACTTAGTCGGCATATATTTTCAACGGCAATGAAACAGGTCACGTGGTAGTAGTTATTGAAATTTTAATCGGAACGTTCCAAATTGCCAACTAGGGAGATAATGGTCCTAGTCGTGTCTTAGTCTTCCGCGTCTTTGATCTTTTTCTTTTTCTTTTTCTTGTCTTCATCTTTTGATTAAGTATCATTTGGAGACTCAAATTTTTGTCAAGTTAGTGAATACTTTTTAGGAAATCGTAGGGAATACATATGTAGAATTAGGTATTTGTGTAAAGCTTGAGTTTATTCATTCACATCGACCAATATATGTACCCACAGTTTGTTTACAAAATCTTATATATCGTTTTACAAATATATTAACAAACTCCCATATTCTTGTAAGCATATATTCTCCTCAATACTTTCCCTCACGTTGGAGCGTGCAAATCACAAACGCCTAACTTGGACAATAGAACTTCAAATTGAACCCGACCTAGAACCTTAGTAAGAACATGAGCTAATTGATCTTGTGTTCGAACATGTTGAGTTGTAATGATACCTTCTTGCACTGCATCCCGAACTGCATGGCAATCATTCTCGATGTGCTTAGTCCTCTCATGAAAAACCGGATTAGCAGCGATGTGAATCGCGGCCTTGCTATCACAGAAAAATCGAGCTGGTGAAGACTGTTCAATACCCAATCCTTGTAAAAGACCACGCAACCACTTGATTTCCCGAAGAGCTACAGACATAGCCCGATATTCGGCCTTAGCCGAAGAATGAGATACTGTCTGTTGTTTCTATGTTTTCCAAGATATAGGAGAACCACCAAGCAAAACAACAAACGCACTCAAAGACCGTCGAGTGAGAGGACATGCAGCCCAATCCGAGTCACAATAAATTGACAAACTTAAACCAGGATCCGAGCTAAGCAAAATACCTTGTCCCGGAGAGCCTTTCAAGTAACGAACTACTCGTAATGCAGCAGAGCAATGAGCTTCCCGAGGCGCTTGCATAAACTGGCTCAACACATGGACCGAATAACTAAGATCTGGCCGTGTGTGTGTTAGGTAAATAAGTCGACCGATGAGGCGTCTATACTGTTGCGGATTAGCCATTAATGGACCATCATCAATCGCAAGGTTATGATTCTGTTCCAACGGTGTACCAGCAGGCCTAGAACCAACATTACCCGTGTCCGAGACTAAGTCCAATGTGTACTTTCGTTGAGTAAGGAAGAAACCATCCTCACCTCGACTCACCTCAATACCAAGGAAGTACTTCAATTTACCCAAGTCCTTCATCAAGAAACAATATCCGAGATAGGTCTTGAATTTCTGAAGCAACTCATCATTATTACCAAAAATAAGAAGATCATCAACATATATAAGAACTCGAATCTCATCATCACCATTAGTAAACAAAAACAGCGAGTAATCATCATAGGACTGAATAAAACCAAACCGTAGGAGTGACTCAGACAACTTTTGAAACCAATAACGAGGTGCCTGCTTCAAACCATACAAAGATTTTTTGAGACGAAAAACCTTAGAAGGATGATTATGTCGAAACCCAGGTGAAATTTTCATGTAAACTTCTTCAAGAAGATCACCATGGAGAAAAGCATTATGGATGTCCATTTGATAAACTGTCCATCTCCGAGCAGCAACAATACGAAGAAGAGTGCGAACTGTTGTCATCTTCACAACAGGTGCAAACGTCTCATAGTAATCAGCTCCCTCTACCTGATTATTACCTTGAACAACCAGCCTTGCCTTGTGACGTTCGATAGATCCATCTGCATTATATTTGGTCTTAAAGACCCATTGACACCCAATCGCAACCTTCCCAATCGGTAACTCTACCAAGTTCCAAGTATTATTGGCTTATAAGGCATCAATTTCTTTGGACATAGCCTCTCTCCAAACATCATGTTGAACAACTTCTTTGTAATGTTTAGGCTCAATCAAAGCATCAACACTTGCCAAGTATGCTCGATGACCTGGAGAGAAAGCGGAATCCAAAACAACAACCGTCAATGGGTAGAGAAAAATACCTGGAACCAAAGACGAGGATGATGAAGCGGAAGGTGCTGAGTGATGGGGTGTAACAGCAGTAGTGTAGGTCACAAAGTCATTAAGGCGTATAAACGATTGTCGGTTCCTCATACCATGGCCAAGAACTTCTTGAACCGAAGAAACATAATCTAAAACAGGCTCAACTGTAGGCCCAGTTGTTGGTAAATCGATAGAGACTGCAGGAGCTTCAGGAGAAGGCGAAGATACTATTAAGGATTCACCTAAGCTCCCCCTATCCACCGGCGATATTAACCAGTCATCGTCATCAATAATAGGTGAAGAAGTAACAGGAACTTGGACAGGAACAACCAATGGAATAGCAAAGGGAAACACCTCCTCATCAAAGATGACATCTCGAGAAACAAGATTTACTGCTTCATCCAAGTCAAAGATTTTCCAGCCTTTCTTGCCCATGTCAAAACCGAGAAACACACAGCGTCTACTTCTCCTCTTAAATTTATCCTTATCCTGAGATTGTTTATGTGCAAAGCAAGCACAACCAAACGTGCGAATGTGAGAGTATGACGGAGGTGAACCATGAAACAACTCATACGGGGTAGAGCCTTTAAGAACCGCAAATGGGGTTCGATTTATAACATATTTCGCAAATTGAACTGCTTCTCCCCAAAACCGTACCGAAAGTGAAGCTTGAAACAAGAGTGCTTTAGCCACATTAAGAAGGTGTCTATGTTTCCTTTAAAAACGACCATTCTGCTGAGGTGTAGCTACACATGATGTCTGGTGTGTATTACTGAGACTTTGAAAGAAGGAAGACAAGCACATAAATTCTGTCCTGTTATCTGATCGAATCAATTTTACTTGTTTACCAAATTGTCTTTCTATATATGAAAGAAAATTATGCAAGACTGTTGATACTTCTGATTTTTCTAGAAGAAGAAAATTCCAAACCGCACGTGAATAATCATCAACAACTATGAGAAAGTAAACATCACCAGTGGAAGATGGGGTTTTGTACGGTCCCCAAACATCACAATGAATAAAAGCAAAAGAATCGAATTCTTTATTAATATTGATTTTGAAAAGTCTCTCTAGTCTGCTTAGCCTGAAAACACACGTCATAGGACAGAGGAGAAGCAAATTTCAAGTCAAAAGAAAACAAACTAGAAAGCACTTGAAAAGCAGGATGACCCAACCGAGGATGCCACAAAGCCATATCCTCTGTTATTGTAACTTTATGAATCCGAGCAGCCATGTCATCTAAGAAGTAATACATCCCTTCACGTTCCTTTCCGGCTCCAATCATAATCCTCGTCGAACGGTCCTGCAAGACACACAATGTATCATAAAAAATAGCAAAACAGTTGGTTTGCTTAAGTAACTTCAAAACAGAGATAAGTGTGCAATTAAGGTTAGGCACATAAAGAACATCAGTCAACAAAATCTGTTCCGAAATCGACTTTAATCCTCGACTTGAGGAAACGGTATATCCACCATCTCCGAATCCAATAGAGCATGGAGATGTGTCAATTAAGTCACGTAGAAGAGAGCAATTTCCCGTCATATGATGAGAAGCTCCTGTATCCAAAATCACATCACCATATTCAGTCTTACAGGATAATTTAGCCGAGGACGCTGTTTTGTCATTAAGCAAATTGGTGAGTGCTCTCCATTGATCCTCAGTCAAGGATGGGAATGATGATTCACTAGAGCTAGTAGCATGTGTGGCGATGATTTTGACCTCTTCCACGACCACCACTGTTGAACGAAACACTCTTATTTCTGCGTCCACGGCCACCGGCTCCCTTGTTCTTCTCATACCACCAATTGGGAAAGCCCACCACCTGCCAACATTCCTTCTTCTCATGACCCTTACGTCCACAATGAGAACAAAAGGATATTGCGATCTCATGACCGCACGGAGACAACAGCTTGACCTCCTGTTCTGACCAGATTCACGACAGCCTCCGCCTCTGTTCAAGCTAAAAACCTGACTGCAGCATGATTAATCTCTCGGTTATGAGCAGCCATCAACCTTTTCTCCTCTCTCACAATTTTCGAGTAAATTTCTCCTAAGGCTGGTAAAGGATCTGTTCCAATAATTGAAGAACATATACCACCAAATCTGCTTTCATCAAGACTTAAAAGAAATTGATGAACCTTCTCCTCCTCTAATTGTTTCGAAATTTCTTGAGAAGCACCACACGAACATTGAATCACAGTTTGAGTATTCTGAAATTCTTCCCATAGCTTTGACAACTTTCCAAAGTAATCCAAGACAGATTGACCATTCTGTCAACAAGAGGCTAATTCAGCCTTGATGTGATGAATACAAACTATATTCTTAACCGAAAAACAATTTTTCAGCTCTATCCATAGCTGAAACGCATCCGTGATATAGCTCACTGTTGAGCGTACCTTTGGTTCAATATAAGACCTCAACCAGCCTACGGTCATTGAATTCACAGTGATCCATATATCATAATCCGGATGAGCACTGTTGTTCGGCCCTCTCACTATTTCAAGCAAGCATGTGGGAAACATTCGACCACTATATGTTTTCTCTCGAACATATATATGCACAAAATTAGAAATTTTAGAATATATTTATACAAAATGTTAAATTTAATTTCATTTAAACATACACTTATAAAATATTGCAGCCACTTAAAGTACTATTCTTGTTTATAAGCTTCTATTTCGTCTTTAGATTTATCCGGGATGTACCACGAACCATTGCCATGTATATCCAAAAAGGTTATAAGATACACAAGTTATATAAACTATACATATAATCGAAGGTTCCAAAAGATTAATGTATTCATGTTTACCTTTCGTACTCCAACATATCTTCAAAATTATTGAGGATATATGTATGTAGATGTTTCCACTCCTCCTCGGTAAGTCGGCGAGTTGTACCTTTTTCGCTAAGTCATCCAATTTGTTGGAACACACTTGGGATATAAGCAGGATACATAAAATGTTGTCTACCATCGTCATGTCAAGTTGTTCTACAGCTTTTCATTCGAACATCTCTTGGAAAGTAATATTCTGCAAAATTTGCAGCTTTTTCGTTGATGCTCTATGCCGCAATAAAACCCTCGACTTTACTAAGATTTTTGACCTTCTTCTTCAAGTGAAACATGTACCTCTCGAAGGGATACATCCACCAATATTGAACCGGTTGACCTAATGATGCTTCTCAAGGAAGGTGAATCATTAGATGTCCCATAACGTCAAAGAATGACGGTAGGAAAATATTTTCAAAATCGCAAAGGATCATTAGTATATTCCTCTGTAATGTGGAAATACCATCTGTGGTAAGTGTCCTTCGGCCAATGTCACGAAAGAATGCCCCAACCGCTGTAAATGCATAAAACTATATAAGTATTAAAAATTAAAACATATAAGTGAAGTCTACACAAATGACTTAATTAATACTTTCAATGGCTTCGTGAACATCTTTTGGAAGGAGATGCGCAAATGAAAATGGGAGAAAGCGTTGCATCACTACATGACAATCGTGAATCTCCAATGAACTTGCCTTCTCCGATATCAACACAATTCCTCAGATTAGATACGTATCTATCGGGAAATTTGACCCTATGAATAATCCAGTCAAACAACTAATCTTTTGCATTCTTAGGTAATCTAAATGCAGGAATTGAACACATTCCATCGTCCGTGAGGTGAAGATGATGACAAGAACAAATGTCTAGAAAGTCTAATCTAAACTTCAAAATTATTTTTGGTCTTCCCTTGGACATTTAGCACAGTGATCATTATGTTGTCAAAGAAGTTCTTCTCAATATGCATCACATCTAGATTATGCCTCAACAGTATTTCCAATAAGGCAAATCCTAGGATATACTTTTCTTGTGCTAATTATGATGATCTCCTAAAGCGTCAACAAGATATGTATGTCCATTCCCACCAACCTTAGCATCAACTATCCATTCAAGATCAAAATGTCTCATTTGGGTTAATAGACCAGTGCCTTCTAATTAAAGTGGTGGACCTATAACACATCTTGTATTTGTAAATTACGTAGAAGATCGACAATATGGATGATATGGGAGCAAAAGCCTTCGCTGAAAATCAAACCAAAATGTTTTTCTTCCATTCTGCAGCTGGAATGAGTAGGTGTTTCCGTTACAATATGAATATGCTAGTTTCATGTATGTTGTCCATCCAGATAACATACCATATGCTGGAAAATCGCTTATAGTCCACATAAGAACCCCACAAATTTTTTTGTAGCGGCACATCATACACTTCCTACCCATACTTACATAATGTCTTCAACTCAATAATCAATGGTTTAAAATAACATCAAGTGCCCGTCTCGGATGATCTGAGCCAGGTACAAGAACAAAGAGAAATAAAAACTCTCGTCTGATACACAAAGATGACGACAAATTGTAAAGTGTCATGATGACTTGCCATAAATAATATTGTCTAACACACTTCCTGAAAGGGCTGAATCCATCTGTACTTAATCCGAGATAAACGTTTCTTTTCTCAACTGAAATATCTGGATATGTAGACTGAGAATGATGCCAAGCTTGTGCATCAGAAGGATGTGAAATCTCTCCATCAAATCTATGCTCAGCATGCCATCTCATTCCTACAATTGTTCTCTGAGACTCATACAACCTCTGTAACCTATATGTTAATGGAAAATACCACATCCTCTTATAAGGCACTGAAACTTTACCGCATGTATCTTTATACTTTGGTTTGCAGCAATATCGACAATTTGTTCAATCTTCATCGTGTCTCCAATAGATCATACAATTGTCGATGCACACGTCTATAACCTGATACAGAAATCCAACCCCGAACACAAGTTTTTGTATCTTGTAATACGAATCTGGAGCAGTGTTATCCTCTGGCAAGACATCCCTCACAAACTTGGCTATTGTGTCAACACAATTCTCAGCCAAATTATATTATGTCTTTATGCCCATCAACTTACTTGCATATGATAAAGGCGAATGACCATCTTTACATCCACTATATAATGGCTGATTCGCTACATCTAACATACCAAAAACTGTTGTGCTTCTAAATTATGTTCTTCATACGAAACTTGCGTTGTCTATATATTTTCTCTATAAACTTCATTAACCATTTGAACCATACCAACCCCAAAATCTAATTCCAGTCTATGTTCTTATGTCGGTCAATTGTTCGCTACCGCTACTACTACCAACAATATCAAGTCTTTCTCCATGTAAATATCAAATCTTATAACCAGGCATAAAACCATTGCACTACTAGTGATTTCATATTATATCTATCCTGCTATGATGAAAATTCCGACATAAAGAACATGGACATGTTAACTTACGACTGATTTGTGTCCGAGGTTGTTGACATGCTAATTCTATGAACTCCATGACAAGATTTGCATATTCCTCGTTCAAAAGTTTTGTGTTTGCATTCATCCTTTCACCATCCATCCATGATCGAAAATAAGGAGGAGAAAACATCTTTATAAGGTTGTTTGTGAAGTTATGAAATGGTGAGGGGATGTTTTGGTTCTTATAGAACTTTTTTACATACAAATTATTGACGGGTTTATCCGTTAGTAAATTCGAATATATTTGTTGGTAACAACTAACAACAATTATTTAAATCAGGCAAATTTAATAACATAATAGTGACATTTAATAACATAATAGTGACATATTAGTGACGGAATATATCTGTCAGTAAATTGTCATCATTAATCCGTCAGTAAATCAGTATG
The DNA here is from genome assembly GCA_900406425.1 of Iberis pinnata. Lineage (NCBI taxonomy): Eukaryota > Viridiplantae > Streptophyta > Magnoliopsida > Brassicales > Brassicaceae > Iberis > Iberis pinnata. Next base: position 7,186 of record OVBE01009231.1, on the reverse strand, counting down.
GTCCAAAAACCGTTAATTTTTTCGTCGCTATTAGTGACAAGTAATTCCCGTAAATAAATATATGTTTTCTTGTAGCGGGTATAAAAGACAGTACGTTGAACCTTTAGATCTCCTTGTATATTATATATTTGAAAAGTCATAAATGATATCCTTTCATATATTTTAATATTTCTGGCTGTCATAAAAACTATTAATTATACTTATTGTAAAACTTATAAAATATGAGCTAAATGTATTTGAGTGTAAATGGACTTAACCAACGTAAATAGTGTCATATTTCTAAAATTATTATCGTAATAAGTTAAAATCAAAAACAAAATCTGCACATTCTCTTAAACTTTCAAAAAAAGAACATAGGAATTTCAATTCCACACACACACAAAACAGAAATATAGTTTTAAATCCTCAAAATGCTATCAAACTATTGAAACAAAAACATACAAATGAAGCTTAAATTCTTCAAATTACCTAAACTAAAACACTATTTCAATGATGTCTTAAACTAGACTCATACAAAGAAGTAACCATATCATAAATCTGCATTAAAGTTGGTTGCTTCAATGGTGGTTTATCAGTACACATAAGTCCAAGAGTAATCGCTTGTTTAACTTTCTCCAATGTTCTCTCTTCCATCTTCATCTTCTCATCAATCACTCTCTCAAGATTATTTGGATAATGAACTCTTATATACTCAAGATATCTCCTTTCTGAATCTTCTTGTTCTTTATCAGGTCTTAGATTTGTAATCATCTCCAAGAAAAACAATCCAAAGTTGAATATATCTGTAAATAACAACACACTTAATTCGATTTTAACCTTTTATAAAATTTCATATTTCACCAAAGTAGTGATGGCATAGTGGTAATGTAAACTTAAGGCATCTTTAAATATTTTTTTCTAATATGGTTTTAAAAAAAAAATTATTTGTATACCATTACTTTTTTAAAAAATTATAAAACATTGAAAACTTCAACATAATAATTTACAAAATTTAAGATAATGTTTTATTTTTTCACTTAGTTTTTGATCAAACTTTTATAATTATCCAATTTATGTATGCATATTAGTGAGATTTTGGATTGTTTATAAAATATTGATAAGGTGAACCAAACAAAATCTAATAAACTTAAGGCATTTTTATACTACAAAACTTATATTGATATAAACAAAAGTCCAAACTAGTAGTATAATTATGAAATAGAAATCTTAAATTTGTAAATATTATGGTTCATAAAGTTAATGCCTTATAATATATTCCTTGAATTGAAATATTCCTAAAATTTAACAAAATATAAATAAATATATTTTCAAAAAAAGAAAGAGTCTTACTTGTAGATAAGTTGTGTCCATCACCAATCTTGAATTGAGAAATCAAAGGTTCTTGATTATCATCAGATAACAAAACACTACTTGTACTAAGATCAAATGTAATCTCAGGCCATTGATTTGATAAATAACAAACACCTTCAACAACTCCTAAAACCAATCTTAATCTCTTTCTCCAAGATAAAGCTTCTGAAGAATTTAACCAAATCTCAACATTTTCACCTTCAATCCATTGTGTAACCAAAGCTCTTAACTTTCTACTATTACACCAACCCAAAACTCTTACCAAATTCTTATGTCTTAACTTATAAACCACTTCACATTCTTCTTCGAATTCGCGCTTTTTCTCTCTTGAAACCTTCTCTTTATAAACTTCAATCTTTGTCTCTGTTCCATCCCTCAACATTCCTTTATAAATATCAACTCTATTGCTCTTGATCACAAGGTTTCGATCCGAAAAATCATCGGTGGCTGCTTCGAGCATTGAGGATGTGAACTTATGGCTTCTTTGACATGTTCTTGGTAAGTAATCAGGTCTTTTTAGACATAACCAACCAAAGCAAAAACATAGCAAAATCACTAATAATGGAAACCCAATCAACAAAATCAAAACTTTCATCTTGTAACGTTTGACATTAACAAGAACACCTGAATTTATAAAACTCGAGGCGTTAAACCGAATGAAGAAGTCGGAATCAGAGATCTTATTCTCCGAGAATCGATTATACGAAAGATTCAAATGGGTTAGATTAGGTAATTTAGAGAAATCTTGAACAGGAACAAAGCCAGAGAATTGATTGTAACTCAAATCAAGAGATTGAATTTGAACACAAGACATAACATTTTTAGGAAACTCATTCTTTAGAGAGTTATTCGAAAAATCGATTTCGATAACGGTTAAAGGACAATACTTCCAAAAGAAATCAAAAGAAAGGTAAAGTGCTGCTGTTTTAGGACGGTTATGGATTATGATTTTGGGGAAAGATTCAACACAATTAGGGTTTTTAGACTCATTACAAAGATGACTAGCGACAATCGTAGATCGAAAAATCTCGAAAATGTCGTAACTAGTAGTAGAGATGTTGTTGCAGTAAGGGAGTAATGCGTTTTGAAGACAGTTATTGGTAATGGTTGTGTTGAAATCAGGAGGTGGATTGAGATTAGCGAGATCTTCAAGTACTGTTGATGAGAGTATTAATGATAGTGAAGTGGAGAAGACAATGAAGAAGATGAGAGAAGAAGCCATTGAAGAGAGATTTTTGTGAATGTTTTCATGTGAGAGAGAAGAAACAGAGAGGTAGTTAAAAGTGTTAGTGTTTGACGGTTATTGAGAAACAGAGTGGGAGAATATTTTTTAGCATATTTTCATGTTTTGTAGTGATCGTGTGGGAGGATTTTAAAAAAATATTTAGTAGGGGGCTCATAATTATTTTTATAACTAAAATTATGATTAAAAAATATTTGAATAAATTTTGTAAGCTAATTATTTAAGCAAAAAATGAATTTAGAAATATTCTAATGTTCGATTTACGATCTGGTTAAAGTTCGGTTTTTTTGGTTTTATAAAAATTAATTCCGTTTGAATCTAATTTAAAATACAGTTTAGTTTTTGTTTTTTTTTTTCAATTTGGTTTTTCGTTTGAAAATCCTTAGAATGTATATAAATAATGATTTATTTGCTTACTATATATATATATATATTTTTTTTTTGTTTCTTCATATTTTTATAGTTATATGTTTGTGTGAAACATATAACTATAAAAGTATAAAATTTTTCATATTTTAAGTTTGTGTGGTTTTATTTTTTTCGGCTTAGGTTAAAAAAAAAATGGTTTTGATCCAGTTTCGATTTTTTAAATAATCAGCCTAATTTTTTTAAAAATAATTTTGATTCGGTTTCGATTTCATTTTATTTTTCGGTTCGGTTAGCTGTTTATGTTCCCATTTATTTTCTTATTACTTAGAGGTGTCAAAGTGGGTAAACAAACCCAAATCTAACTAAACTATTTGTTTAATAGTTATGAGTCAACCCAATTCATTAAGCAAATGGTTGGGATCAACTCATAACCTATTTTAAATTAATGTGTTAATGGATTCAATGTGTTACCAATAATAATTTGATTATTATTTAAATAAATATCATAATTGTTAATTATGACATCACTATTTCATCATAATCATTTCATCAACAACGTCATTACGGTCATGATTATTAACAACTTCATTACCATCATCGTCGAAAACTTATAACATAATAACTTATAAAAATATTAACCATTTTAACTCAACCCATTTAATCCATTAATCTTTATTAACTCATCAGAATCATAAGATTCAACTCACTGAATTAATGTGTTAGATTAGATTGAGTTGATCCTTAAAATTTTACTCATTTTGACATCTCTACTACTCATACTTTGTTAGTTGAAGATTATCATGAACTTTTTCCTGGAAAATTTGAGAAAATTTTATATTTTGTGTCTTTATATAATTGGAAATATATATATACTATTATTTTCATTCTTAATTACTTATACTAAATAGCTAACAAGCATTTGATATTATAAATTCCAATATAAAACATCATAATATAATTATTACATAAATTAACAGATTCAGAAAACAAATTATTAAAAAGAAAAAAGAATCTTTTACACAATATAATTTAAATTCTCTAATTTAATTAGTGAACTCAAAAATTTTAGATCTTAAATTAATTTTTTATGGTATATTTTGGAAAAGTTATATTCTATTTACTTTTCTTTTTAGAATAATTTAAAATATATGATATATTTGTCTCACAAATTTGGTATTTCATGGAATTATTAGTTTAACAAAAGTTACTTTTATATATTTTTATTTTGTTAACAAATTTGTAATATGGTAACTTACTATAATATAATGCAATCACATACAAAATCTCGTAGTCAAAATCAAATTACATAAAATGCATATTAACATTAATGTTTGAGAGAAGAAGTTAATCATATATATTTTGTCACATATATAGATATAAATTGAAATCTCAATATGACCATATTTATTTAACCTTTCTAATTTATTTTACTATATATAATACTTTCAGTATTTCATGGAATTATTAGTTTACCAAAAGTTACTTTTATATATATACAATCACATACAAAATCTCATAGTCAAAGTCAAATTACATAAAATAAATATTAACATTAATATTTAAGAGAAGAAGTTAATCTACTTAAATATATACCTATATATAGGTATATATATATTTTTTGTCACATATATATTTATATAAATTGAAATCTCAATATGACCATATTTATTTAACCTTTCCAATTTATTTTACTATATAAATTGAAATCTCAATCAAGACATCTAAAACAAATTTAAGTGAACTCTTTCTTTTGAGTTCTTTCAAACAATTAAAAAAAATGACAGAAGTAGTTTATGTTTTGTTTCTTGTTCTCTTTGTTTTGGTTTCAGATGCAAAAATAACAAAACCGAACAAAGAGAAATTTTTCAGATGTCTTCTTCATCAGACAACTCTAGAGAATCCAATCACTGAAGCCATATATACTCATGACAACTCCACCTTCATAACATCTTACGTCTCATACACGAGAAACAAAAGAGTTTCAAACCCTAATAATCCAAACCTAATAGCTATTGTTGCTGCAAAACATGAATCTCATGTTCAAGCAACTGTGATTTGTGCAAAGTTGAACAAGATCCAGATCCGATCCCGTAGTGGCGGTCACGACTTAGAGGGTCTTTCCTACCTCTCATCCATACCTTTTGTCATTGTCGACATGCATGATCTTCGATCTATTACCATTGACGTGCCAAGCAAGAAAGCTTGGGTTCAAGCAGGAGCAACTTTAGGAGAGCTTTACACCAAAATCTCTGAAGCTAGCCAAACACTGGCCTTTCCTTCTGGGGTTTGCCCTACGGTAGGAGCTGGTGGACATATCAGTGGTGGAGGATATGGTAATCTGATAAGAAATTACGGAATCTCAGTGGATCATGTCATTGATGCTCAATTAGTTGATGTTAATGGCAAGATCTTGAATAGAGCTTCAATGGGAGAAGATCTCTTTTGGGCGATTCGAGGAGGTGGTGGTGCAAGCTTTGGTGTTATCCTCTCGTGGAAGATCAATCTTGTTGAAGTCCCAAAGATGTTAACTGTGTTTAAAGTGAACAAAACATTGGAACAAGGAGGTACTGATGTTCTATACAAATGGCAACTTGTGGCTAGCAAGTTACCTCAAGAGCTTTTCATAAGAGCAATGCCAGAAGTCACATATGGACCAAACCCTAAAGATAAAACCATCGCAGTTAAGTTTTATGCTCAGTTCTTAGGCTCAGCAGAAACCCTAATGGATATTCTAAACAAAACATTACCTGAACTCGAACTAAAACTCGAAGATTGCTACGAAATGAGCTGGCTTAATACAACGTTGTTGTGGGCGGATTATCCAATGGGAACATCGACGAGTGTTCTTCTTGATCGACAGATTGGTCCACCAGGAACATTCTACAAAGGCAAATCAGATTATGTCAAAACACCGATTCCAAAAGAAGGGATAGAGAAGATCTGGGAAACGATGTTGAAGTTTAAAAATGTATGGTTGCAATGGAACCCTTACGGTGGAGTAATGGACAAGATTCCTTCAAATGCGACAGCGTTTCCTCATAGGAAAGGTAACTTGTTCAAGATCCAGTACTATGCGGTATGGAACGAAACAAGCGAAACAAAAGTTAATCTTGATTTGATGAAAGAACTTTATGATGTTGCGGAGCCGTATGTATCCAGTAACCCTAGAGAAGCTTTCTTCAATTATAGAGATATTGATATTGGAAGCAATCCAAGTGGTAAGACGCATGTCAAAGAAGCTAAGATCTATGGATCTAAATTTTTCTTGGGGAATTTGGAGAGATTGATGGATGTTAAAGCTAGATATGATCCCAAGAATTTCTTTAGATATGAGCAGAGTATTCCACCTGTTCGTGCAATGTAACTTCGTGATGATCAATGTATACACATATTATATGTTTAATGGGTATTCTATTACCATATGCTATAAACACATTCTCTAAGGGTTTAGTAATTTAGATTTACTAATCATATGGTGAGAAGCAGTTAAATCTACAACAAGCGACCTAAGAGAATTTTGGTCAAGAAAAAAAATACCTGAATGATTAGCCGTCTTCAGAGCTTTGGTAAGTGCATCTAAGTCACATTTTCTTACAAGCTTATCATGAGTAGAAACTTGAGGGTTGATGGGAGACTAAGGCCCACCTTGAGCTTGGCTAGCTCCACCTTACACTTCGACTTATCTGGATCATTGTTCTTCCAAAGCTCTTTTATTTCATCAAATAAACTTTGTGCCTCTTGTTCTCTTTGAATATGAGAGCATACTTCTTCTAATGATGGAAGTTTATCCAACTATACGATGTGTTTGATGAGATCTTTTTAATTGTTGTTGAGAGTAAGGAGAAGACCAAACACCTGCTGTTACTCCCTCTTTTCATTGAAAATAGAAGGTTTAAGGGTGATTGGTCTTAACATTTCCAATCCAACACATAAGGTTCTAAATCTTCGAGATTGATGAGTAAACTCCTAGTCTTATTTCTTGAGATCATTAGTGGTCTTCTTCACTTCAAACACACAACTAAGGTTTAATGTATTACCATAAAATTTGTGTAGAAGATTGATAGTATGGATTTTTAAGAGAATGGATGATGGTTATCAATTTGTCCCCGGCAACGGCGCCAAATTGATAGTTAGGATTTTGTGGGTGAAATGTGAGAATGATATGGTTTTTCCCTACACTACACTATCAATTCCTAATCACATTATCATATCGTTGTAGTGGTC
>OVBE01009230.1:3936-16262 GCA_900406425.1 Iberis pinnata | reverse complement strand
ATGACTTAAATTTGATCTTAAATTTTCTTTCTTATGGTGTTGGTTATACTTTGAAAAGATGGGTATCTTTCTCTTTAGTTCTCTGTAAAACCGAAAAGTTCTTTTAGTATGATATGGATCCTTTCTCTCCCTCCCTTCAAAAAAAAAAAAAAAACGGTTAAGAAAAAGGGTTGAAAGCGTGATCTAGAAATCCGTAGTCAACCCCAACGAATCCCCGGCTGCTTTTTTTTTAAAAAAAAAAAAAGAGAAAAGAAAAGCGCAAAAAATGCAAAGATAAAAAGCAGTAAGAAAATAAAAAATAAAAAAGAGGAAGTGAAAAAGGGGGGAAAAGGGTCAGGGCCAGAAGTCATTGGATGTTCTGTTAGGTATGATCGCTTTGATCAAAAATATACTTTAGCGGACATTGATCGATACCTCATAGGCAAGAACACATTATTTGTAATTAATTGAATTTAGAGAGCTAATTGATTTGGGATACAGAGTAGAAAGTATGTCATTAGTTGTGTGGTGTAAACAGTTCATTTGCATTGGTTGTCTAGGATTGGTATCTCCTAGTGTTGGTGTTTGAACTTGGGTTGCTGAGATTCTGAGAGTTTTTGTGTGGTCCTTTTCAAACCTCTTCTTCAGATGTGGTTTTTGATTTACTTGAGGACAAGAAAAGATATAAGTCTGGGGGAGTTGATATCACTCGGTTTTAACGCTTTTTATTGGGAATTTATACTTACTATTTAGCGTTATCCGAGTGTTTTCCTTATGTTTTTAGCATGTTTTCATATTTTTGGTGTTTGGGACGTTCTGGAGAAAAAGGACGATTTTCAGTCGAATTCAAGTGCAAATGGACCAAATGGACATGGAAGGATCGATTTGGAGTGAAGAATGATTGTTCCAAGCCTGGGACAAGATGAGATCAATTGATCCAAGCAGGGATCGATCCAAAGCACTGGAAAAGTTACGGAGAATCAGATCGATACACAGATTGATCGATCCTTCTATGGATCGATCGATCCCTTTACACGAGCTGAAGAGAAATCAAGCAAAAAAACATATTTTCTCAAGATCTATCATTAGTTTTTTATTTATTTAGGTTTTACTTTCTTTTTATTTTCAGACTATAAAAGCCTTTTGGCTTATATTTATTTTTTATCAATTTTTTATTGCTCAATTAATTGGAGAGTTTTTCAGAGAGAAGAGATCTACATATGTATTCAAGATGATTTTTGAACTCTGATTTCTTTATATATAATTTAGCTTTTGAATTCTGCAATGTTTACTCAATCTATGATTTATGTTCTTGTTATCATGTCTGAGTAGTCACCTTGTTAGGTTTTAGGGTTTTCCTAGAGGAAACTAGGTTAATTGTTAGAGTTTAATAGAATGGATTGAAATTTGTTAGGTTCTCAGTCTAGATTTTTTCTTAGTGCATGAATTAGAGTAGCTAACTAGTTCATTGATTATAGAATTATAAACTCAAAGGGATTTGGTTTCAAAGTCTGACCTAATCTAGATGAATAAGTGCCATTGCTTGCGGGATTATTGTCTTAGGGGCTTATGAACATATCGAATCTGATTTGCAATGCATGATCGAATTATCTAAATACGGCGGGAGTTTATCTTCAGTAATTCGAGCATAAGGATCTAATACTTCGGGAGGAGATTAGTCTATTGCTGTCTTTTGAGTTGTGGACTATTTTCAGTAATCAATCATGCATGTTAACCTTGACCTTTAACCTGAATACTTGTGGAATTCTCTATTGCCTAGCGTTTTCGTTAATTTCTTTACAACCATTTTTACTTTATCGTTATTATCATTTTTTTATTACAATCATTACTTTATTCCGTTCTTAGCTTAATTCGATTTAAAACTGATAATCGTGCTTTCTTGGTCTCTGTGGATTTGATCCCTCATATATTACTTTGTTTGTTGTGCACTTGCAGTGAATATATTTGGGTTAAAACCTGAGTGTATCAACTAATATATCCTTTCCAGTTACACTCATATGTCCTATTCTTGAATGCCACAATGCTGTAGAATCTGGAACTGCTTTACTCACGTTTTCTTCTGGCTTTGAAATTGTTCCTAGTAGGTGATACAGCCCATTGTGGGCATGTATCTCACTTCAGATAGAATTACTTCAGATTTATCAGGATTTGCTATCCTAATTTTTCCAACCCCTTTGACTTCACTTACTATGTTATTTCCCATTAACACTTCTCCACCTTCAAATTCTTCTAAGTCAAATAGCAGATCCCTATTAGGGGTGATATGAAATGTGCATCCTGAGTCTAGTACCCATTGATCTTTAGTATCCTTCAGGCTGACTGTTAAAACTAGCAATTCTAAGATAGACCTCATTATCTCTCCTAACCCTAAAGACAGAGTTCTGAAACAACTTTAAACATACAGAATATTAAGAAGCATAATGTTAAACCAGAAAATTAACTGCACACTACACCTCTTCTAGTTTTAGCTTCAATTTTTTTCACAACTCAAATGCATCGTTCAATTATCCAAATTCTAGAATTTGTAGAACTTTATCACAGCCGTTAGTATCTTAACAACTCATATTCTACATTAAGAGTAAGACGAACTTTCTGTAGAAACTTCTTATACTCTAATTTCTCAAGATTAGCCATTTCTAACCAAAATATAAAGAAGAAGAAAACTATATGTGGGAACCGAGTCGCATGGTCGATATCCGTTAGTTAAAAAAAATCTGAGTGAAATCTAACTTCCCAGAGATCCCGAATTTTTATGAGCCAAACACGAACGGAATCAGAGTATGAGAAAGACAATAAAAGTACGAAAATTCAAGAAATAAAAATAAGGAAAAAGAGGTTTCTTATTATGGATCTCGTGAACGTTTTACAATCAGGCTGCATTTTCGGTCGTAGGAACAATCAGAGAACACCCTCGAAAAAACAGTGGAACCGTAAACAACTTAATTGAGTCGCAGCTCTCTAAGAACAGAATAAAAGTCTAAAGCCCTAGGTCTCTGGTGTGTAGAATTTCCAACTTCTCTTGTCTCCTCCCTTCATCCTTTTTATATAGACGCCCTGCTTGTCCATTTTCCTTTTCCGGTCCCCGATTCTTCAGCTGAAACTTTTCTTTTCTTTTTCGAAAACTTTCCTTTTCCGTGACCGTCATCGTACTTGGGCTAAATTCTTGCATAGAAGCATAGTAGGCCGTTCATCGCGTTTTAGGCTTCATTGGGCCGTTATGTGGTTTAAGCGATTTTACAATTCTCATCGGACAACTGATCTTTCGCGCATGGATACGATACGGGCTTTACGAAAAATTGACCATTTCCGCTTCGTATGATTAAAAGATACGAACATATCCTTACGATCGTCCTGGAGAATAATACCTTTCGTCGTTTAGGCATTTTATACAATATGAAACTTATATGAAAGGTCTCCCGAAAGTTCGCGATCTGTAAGGAATAGTCGTATGGTCGCGATATCAATACAAAGAGAATAGGTTTTACGATTTTATTCGTAGAATTCTAACAAAACTCGGAATGATACGAAACAAAAGATGAAGGGTTCAAGACGAAATCAACTTGTCAATCGGCAAGCTGAATTTACGAGATTCAGCTTGCCAATTGGCGAGCAAAATTCGTGTCTTTCAGCTCGCCAGTTGGTGAGCTGAATTCGTAAGGTTTAGCTTATCGGTTTTGCGTCTTCGTGTGTAAGCGACGTACGGAGCCCAAGGTATTCGTCAGAAAATACTTGTCGTTGTTCTAATTTCATTGTAGCGTCTTTAGTTTTTTGCGATCATTGATCATAATTGAACTATCTTGCCTCGATAAAACCTTAGTGATAGGAAAACCCGATGGGACAAAGCGTTCTTGAATAAGGACAAAAGAGTGGATAGGTGGTTGCCTAACTTTCTGATAATTGTTACGCGTGTCTCCCGAAATGTATTTCCAAAAGTTTAGTGGGTATGTTTCGTTGGTCGGAATTGCGATGATCCGGTTGAAGCATTAGTTTCGTCGTAATCATTTTTTACTCCAGCAGTTAGCCCCCCAGCCTACGGGAACATTTGTAATGTTCTCGAGAGGTTGTAAGTTCGATAAGTAGGCAGAACTCATTGTTCAATAGGTCCAGAAGTGAATAGCAAAAAGTTTCCTATAAAATTGAGAAGTTTCCTCACTAGACTTTACTTGCTTATTCTTCAATCAATTCTAATTGGTAAATAAGAACTTTTCTTCTTTCGATCTCCTACTGTTTCATTTACTTTTTGTTATGAATTTGGGGAGAGGAGTTGCGGAAAATGAGCTGCCATAGATCTTTGATCCGAAAAGAGTTTGTACATATGACGGGGATGTTGTGCCACCGGTTAAATTTCTTTGGTATCCGATTGAATCTGCGGAAGTCGAAAGCTTCCTACGAGAGACATGCGATGATGCTGTTCAGCTTCCGGAGTCATGGTGTCCGGAGAGACCTGAATTTTTTGCTGATTCCAGCGATCTTAGTGAGTGTAGGATGAGTTTCTTGAACACTATCCGGGAAACCGGATGATGTGGAGTTTTGTTTGCCCGTATATGGCGAGGAAGCCAACTCTCCGCCTCCAGGATGGTTTACTTGCTATGAAGCTCACCTGCTACATTGTTGATTATGGTTTCCGATTCCGGAGGTTGTAGTGGATTTCTTATGCCAATACGGCTTATCGATTAGCCAACTTTCGCCTCATGGCTTTCAGCACCTGGTTGGTACTTTGGTCCTGAGCTACGAACGAAGGATGGTTTTAGATACCGAATACTTGATCGCGCTTCTTCTCGTGAGGAGAGTGAAACAGACGCCCATATACTATTTGGTGCCCCGACCAGGTATGGGGATCATCCAGTCGTTCGAGAACAATCTTAAATGTTGGAAAGAGCGTTACTTCTTTGTTCTGATACGTAGTGCTTCCATCGAGGAGGGATATATACCCCTCTTTAGGCGAAGATGGGGTCGATATGGTATTGTGACCAGGGGGTCAAGTTCCTGTTTCTTTTAGTTAATGTCTAACGTTTCATTTTTGTTGTGCAGTCCATGATCCCCTTCCCCCGTATCCGAAAGATATACTCGTTGTCATGGATCTTCTCCGAGGTGGAGCAGTTCATTGGGGATTTTTTTGCTGCAGCGAGTATGAAACGCTGTTGCTCACAACAACGTTCGTGCTTGTCTTAAAGTTGTTATCGAGGTGGAAGAACCAACGATGGAGAACTTTGTCCCGTATGAGCTACCTTTTGAGAGAAAGGGAGAGATCCCCGCGAGATGGGGACATTGTTGGTTCTGTCTATGTCGCGGAGGAATCGTCTGTTGGAGTGTTCTTAAATGGCTTTGATGACCTGGATCAGATCCCGCTGCCATCGTTTAAGCCTGTATTCTTTGATTTTATGAGTGCTTCGCCGCCCCAGCCTCCTATTTTGGAGAGAACCTTGAGGTTGCAACCATGTGTCAAGGCTTCGCATCGGTGTATGGAGGTTATGTGCTTACACGATTCTGTTTTCCCGAGTGTGTTTACTAAGTTTTTAGTGGTTTCGCAACAGGTTTTCCACATAATAGAAGAGGTTCTTAAGTCGAAGGAGCAAGATGCGCGTGCGGCTAGGTACAGGGCTGACAGATTCGAGGAAGAAATTTCTCGTTTTAAGATGGAGAAAGAGGCGTTGGAGCAGAAGCGCGCATCTGAGGTTTTCCGCGCATCTAGACGGGGCATACACAAGGTTGTTTCTCCTATGGTGGACCATTTGGCCCGTCTTAACGCCAGCCTCGAGAACCTGGAGCAAACGCATTGTGTTGTTAAAGATTGGCGCGGATGTTGGGGTTCGGTGGGCATTGATGCTGAATGGAGAAAGATGTTTGGTTATTATGAAAAGAACAAGGATGTGAGATTCTTGATTCCTCTGATCGTGACGGAGGTCCGGGAATGTTGGGCTTTGATTCCTGTTTCTCCTTATTCAGAAGACGTCGAGACTTCGGAGCAAGGTGATGAGGAAGCGGTGGACTAGGAGCCAAGGGTGTTTGGCGCGTCTTGTACTGGTTGCTATGATCCCAGCCAGTGAGGAACGAAGACGTTATGAGTAGGATTTTGTGTTTTCGGTTTGAGACCGTTCAGGCCGTATGTGGCCGCAAAACTTGCCTTTCTGAGGCTTTCTGTAACTTTTGTTTATGATTAGTTTGTTGAAAGACGAAATTCCGAGTATTAAATCCGAATTTCATTTTCTGATTTATCGCTACGTTTAGCTTTTCTGCTTCGGATGCGATTTTTTTCTTTTTAGAGAATTCAAATTCTGAAACTTGTGGATTTGAGTGCGTGAGCGATGAGAGAAGTTTAGGAATCTCGTATCTACTTTAGATACTATGTCTAGAGATGTTAGAGACCAGTGTGCTGGGTTTAGGGCAAGACCTAGGTTTACTCTCGATTATAAGGACTGCAGTGACTATTCTGGCTTACGTACCTTGTTCTGCAATTTCGACCTGATTCCATTTCAATGTTAGAATTTGCGGTAGATTCATGTTGATTTGGAATCGAGCATTTCTTCGAAGACCGTTCGGAAGTGTTGACCACAATTTTGGTTTCTATAACGATGTTTACCCTTATTTCGGTCATGTGAGAACCGATCTTATGAAAGGTTGGGTGACTAGTTTGTCCGTTGGGGGCCAGTCGACAGATTTAGTGTGAAAGCTGGTGTTTGCTTGTTTTGGTTCCTGGAGTCTACAAAGATTGTGTTTGTACGAGCTCAGGAGTTCATTCGCGGAGTTCGAAACGTCTCGCTTTTTCATAAAGTTCTTTTTCCATTTGTTTTTCAAGATATTTTTTCGGATAATAAGTTTTCCTTTGTAGGCGAGGAGAGTGTTCAGATTTTTTCATATGACTATTGTTTCTGGATTATACGAGGATCTAAAATATTTGGAGTATGATTGTATTTGTGCAATCAAGAAGATGCTAAAAAGTTGTTAAGGCAGGATAAATTTTTATTTCGTAAAACTTTCGAATATATCGAGTACATAGTGCAGATATTTTGAAATATGGGNCCCCCCCCCCCCCCCCCCCCGTTTTTAGAACAGGGACAGCTGCACTTTTCCTGCGAAAAAGTTGCATATGTATCCTTCTTCAGGATGAAGTCGTCTCGTAATTCAGTTGGTCGCCTTGAGTTAGATTACTCGCTTGGTGATGTTGCGTCCTCTGTTTTAGCCGTAGTGTCTATAGTTGGGTCGATGACTTTTTCAAGCGTTTTTGGCGCCGTTTGGTCTGGGGTGTTAGGTTCGGAGGGTTGGTCGCCTCATTAGGTTGAGCTGATTCTGGAGTTGATGAATCTAGTTCGTGTTTTTCCAAAGTGTTGTTAGGTTTTTCCGACATATTTTTCTTTGATACCTAGGATAGCTTTGAACGTTTGGGCCCGATCAATGATGTCGTTGTGACCCGTCTAAGTTTGTGCTCGGCTAAGAATCAGAGTCTTGCTTGTTTTGACATCCCCAAATTGCAGAAATCCCGTGGGGCGTTGGGAACTTGATGCCTAGGTGGTAAATCGACATGACTTCTTTCATAGATTTTATCCATGGTGTTGCGACAATCGCGTTGTAAATGGCAGGATGATCGACCACTGCGAAATCGACGATTTTGGTAACTTCTTTTGCTATGACGGGAAGTTGAATTGATCCAAGAGTCATGGTAGTTGTACCGGAGAATCCGGTAAGCGGTTTTGGCGTGGGAGTAACTTCAGTTAGCTTGATTCCCATTTTGTTTAGCGTATCGCGGAAGATCTCGTTTACGATGCTTCTTGTGTCGACGAGGACCCGCGCAACTACAAGATATTTCATGACGAGATCGATTACAAGATATTTCATGTAGTTCTATTCCACGCTTTTTGAACTAGATAGGACTAGGTGGGATTCAATTTCGAATGTTGGTTCGGGTGGAAATGAATGAAAGGGAATTGGTAGTTGGTAAAAAGGAAATGTTAAGAATGTGCCTTAGGAGAGGAATGGAAAAAGAATCTGAACATGCTAGTAGAAATTTTGGGGGAACAATGGTATGCAAAAGAAGTATGGCTAGTGCATAATAAGAGAAAGTATATGACAATGAATTCAAACGGGTAAAACCCAAAGGATAGTATAAACGAAAAGATCTAAAGCCATAAGTATTTAAGTAAGTAATTTCCTGAAACAACTAGCAATCATTTAAGAAAAAGAGTCTCTCCTAAGTGTAACAAGAAAAAGATGAAAAAGGGGAATGTGAATGAGTATGATCACTTTTAGTTTCAGAAGGGTAGATTTAGGACTCCTTACTGGGTAGAATTAGGAAACTTAGGTTCCATTAGCATTGTGTAAATGGGGTTCTACTTCTGTATGCATCTAAGTGTTCCTACATTTAGACTTCTGCTAAAGCTCATTCCCTTTTGAGAGAACCCTTGTTATGAATTATTAACCATTGCATGAAGGGGTCATCTTTACCCCATAACATGTCCTTGACCAAATGAGTTCATTGAAAGCACATGACTTGATCCATTGTTCCTGATTAATGAATGTTAAAGGAGCAAACAAATTTGAATGCATTGTGGAAGTTGGAATTGGTCTGTGATGAACTATGATGAGTATGGCTAAACTTTTTAAGTAGGATGAGCTTAGGACTGCATTCTAGAACTAGTAACCAGGACATTAATATTACATGTGTTAGCAGCATGTTTTGGTTCTGAGTTCCCACTTTCAAACCTTACTCCTAGACTTCTGAATTAATTGCTTGAGGGCAAGTAAGGATTTAGTTTGGAGGAGTTGATGACTCGAAATTTTCATGGTTTATAGAAGCCATTTAACATCTATTTTGAGGTCTTTAGGCGTGCATGTATCACATTTATAGTTGTTTTCAGTAAGTTTGTGATTTTTATGAATTTTGCATTAGAATTCGCATATACACGCATTTTGGAGATTTTTCAGGACTTTCAGGAGTTTTCAGGACTTTCAGGAGTTTTCAGGATGGTTTTGAGAGAATTCAGAAAAGGAGCAGAAAATTTGGAATGGACCAGCACTCAACCTGGATCAACCCCACTCAACGCACACTCAACACCTGGATCGATCTCATGACAAGCCTGGACCGATCTCAGGTCTACACCTGGATCGATCTCAGGTGTTTTCCTGGATCGATCTCAGGTGTTTTCCTGGATCGATCTCAGGTGATTTCTTGGATCGATCTCCTCTTCCTCTTGGCTCGATCTCACTGCAACTTCTGGATCGATCCCAGATCAATCCCAGCTTCAACCTCAGGATCGATCTCAGCTCACTTCTGGATCGATCTCAAATCGATCCCGCATAAATCACTGGATCGATCCCAGCTTCAACCTAGATTGATCCCAAGCTCAACACTGGATTGATCCCAGCTTCAACTTGGATCGATCTCAAGCATAAACCTGGATCGATCTTAAGCACATACATGGATCGATCACGCATTCTTCTCAGCTCGAGCTAAATCTCTCCGACCCGACCAACTCAAATCCGGAATGGACCTGACCCAAGACCCAAGCCAATGATTAGTTTTTTTCTTAAGTGCGATTTAGAGCTTTTCTCTGAACACTATATAAGCCCTAAATCGCCTCCTTTCCACCAAGTCTTGTTTTTTTCTTTACTTTTTAGGTTTTTGTCTTAGGTTTTCATTTCCTTTGTTGTTCTTTATGTTCTTGGTGTAAGAACCCAGAATCTTTTAAGTTTATTCGAATCTACTAATTTTCCTTTACTTTCCTGCTTAGCTTTAGGTTGTTGTTTATCTGGTGCATGTTAATATACTGTTTTTGCTTTTAATCTTCTGTTTTAAGCTTTGATCATTTTTTTTGTTTGTTACTGTTCCATTGCTGTTCTTACTTTCTGGGTTTGTTGTTCTTGGTTTTTAACCTTTGATCATCATGTTTAGCCTTGAAGTTGTCATTTTTGTTTTTCCTGTTTTCATTTCCATGAGTAGTGAGTAGTTTTCTGAAGTTTCTGAGGATGGGGTAAACTAGGGTTGATGTCCTGATCTCACCTTAGCACCTAAGCTTGTTTGAATATACATCCCTTCTGTTTCATTGTGCTTAATGTTGGTTTCTTTCACGCCAATCGAAATCTGATCTTGGGCATTCCAACGCCTGAAAAGCGTTCAATGGAATATATGATCATGGTGATTTCATATATTAGCTCATCCTTACGCAACGCCCTAGATTCTTAGGATATGCATCTCAGCCTAGGGGGTTGGATGACTAGGGGATTTTTGGCTTTGGTAGGTTGGTTCTTAATGCCTTCTAGGTAGTGTACCGTTAACGGGAGTTAGGTCTGGTGATTGCTTAGGTTGATTCCATTTATCAAGGGATTGGACTTGGTTACTTATGAACCTATCGTCTAGGGATAGCTCATTGTTTTTTGGGGTATGTTAGGTGCTTAGGTAGATTGGGACGGATTTCTGGTTGATCACCCTTTGTCCTCAAGAACTGTTTTACACTTGATTACATCTTTACCTTCTCTGTTTTTTCCTCTGTTTTCACCATTTAGCATCTTTCACTTCTTATGCATTTTTGTTATGTTTATGCTTTTTAGTTCCTGCATGTTTCACTTCACTTAGGACATGTTAGTAAACCACCCCTTCTTCATATTAGCTTGACTTAGAAGCATCCATTTCAATCTTGATTGATTAGTACTCACCCATTTGGATTGACACATCATCTATACTACAATGATGGGGAATTGTTCTCCTGTAGGACTGAAAATCCTACTATCAGGAACAAAATATAGATGAGTTCTTGATATTTATCACTGATCTTGGTAATGTGAAAGTAGAAATATCAGATGAGGACCATGCCATCCTCTTACTCATGTCTTAGCCTAAGAATTTGCGAGACACCTTGAGATATGGCAAGACTACTTTAACATTAGAAAAAGTCATTGATGCTCTTCACTCAAAACAACTTGATCTAGGTTCATCTAGGGATACCAAAGCACATGGTGAAGTGTTATATACAGGAGGGAACCAAAAAGGGAAGATTCAAAACAAGGATCCTAAGAACAAAAAAAAAGAACAAAGGTAAAGGAAAAACAAAGTCCAAGGACAAGAAAGTCACTTGTTGGAGTTTTGGAGAAGAGGGGAATTAAAAGAAACTATTTTAAGAAAGGAAAGTTAAACCAATCTCAGAATAATGGTGAATCCTCATCTGTACTGAATGCTGATTATATAGAGGCACTAACAGCTTCAGATGCTCTCATCACAGAGACATTTGGTTTTAATGAAATCTTGACATTGGACACAACATGTGCATATCACTTGACACCAAGAAAAGATTGGTTTACAGAGCTAACGGAATTTGAAGCTAGCTCTGTGAGAACGGCTAATGAAAGTATCTCAAGTATAAGAGGAATAAGATCTATGACAGCCTTAACTTCAGATGGCACTAATATCCAGGTGAAGGAAGTGAGATATGTGCCAGATTTCTCAAGAAATATTTCTTTCATTGGGTACATTTGAAAGTCAAGGCTGCAGTTTCGCCTCAAAAATGGCACATTGAAGGTAACAAGAGGAGACAGAACATTGTTAAAAGCCAAGAGACATGGAAAGCTTTATTTTCTACAAGGGAAGAGTTGTATAGGGGAGGTTATATTGTCACAGGTATTGATGAAACTGGACTATGGCACAGTCTTCTAGCTTATGTTAGTCAAGGTGGGCTAGATACATTACTGAAAAGAGGATTACTAGATAGCAAGAAAGTTACAACAATTCCATTTTGTGAAAGTTGTGTCTTTGGTAAGGCCTAACGGGTAAGTTTCTCAACTAGTAGGCATTCAAGTAAGTAACGTTTGGAATACATACATGCAGACTTGCGGGGATCACCATCAGTTCCTGCTTCTCTGGGAAATTTTCATTACTTTCTGTCATTGGATGATGATTTCTCAAGAAAGGTCTGGGTGTACTTCCTCAAATTTAGGGATGATGCTTTTGGCAAGTTCAAAGAATAGAAGCAACAACTTGAAATGCAATCAAGTACGAAATTTAAAACACTGAGAACTGATAATGGCCTAGAGTTCTGTAACACAGAATTTGATGAATTCTGCAGCTCAAATGGAATCACCAGACATAAGGCAAAACCCTACACTCCTCAACAAAATGGGGTTGTAGAGAGGATGAAAAGAACCATCCTTGAGAAGGTCAAGAGCATTCTGAGTGAATCAGGTTTACCTAAATTTTTTTGGGCAGAAGCAGTGAATACAGCCGCGTACATCATTAACAGGTTACCATCATCTGCTATTAACAGTCAGATACCAGAAGAAGTCTAGTCAAAGATAGTGCCTAGTTTACAACATCTCAAAAGATTTGGTTCAATTTGCTACTA